>VYZS01076441.1:4895-16058 GCA_013400695.1 Neodrepanis coruscans | reverse complement strand
TTTATACTAGCTGTACAATTTGTTTCTTCAAAGGTATAATCTGTACTGACAGAGGGATCCCTGGAGAACCTGGAGCAAAAGGTCAGATAGGCTTTCCAGGAAGAAAAGGTGCAAAAGGAGAAAAGGGTAAGTATGCCTGGATAACCACAATTTGAACATGAGACCTTTGCCAGATATGCCAGATCTAAATGTGCAAGAGGTTTATGGTAACTTGGAGGATAAGGCCTATCAAAATGCAGAGTTAAGTGGCCTGTTGGCATTTGAGCTTCTAAGCCAGTAGAGTCTTGTTAGTGCAGCAGTTGCTCAGCACTGTAAAGGGAGACTGATAATGTTTCACTTCTCTGAAGTGAGTAAAATGAGATAAAATGGTCTGTGCACTACTCAACACAGAAAAGAAAAAGGGCAGCATTATTTTTTGTGTATTAATTTTGCAACTTTTCTGATGTAATTTTGACACATTTATGTAGGAAGTCAAGGCCTCTGCTCATGTAGTGCTGGTCCTCCTGGTCCCCGTGGCGTGCAAGGACCTCCAGGTGCTCAAGGAAAGAAAGGACAAATGGGATACCCTGGAAGACATGGAGTAAAGGGCGACCCAGGCTTATCTGGTGCAGTGGGATCACCAGGGCTCCCTGTGAGTAGTTTTCATGAGCTTTAGTAAATAAATAACATCAAATTACCTCTCAACTCAGGAGTTATTTAAGCAGAGTAGTGGAGAAAATGCCCTGGAAGATCATCTGAAACTTTTATCTACTCTTGNTTGCTTTGTATTAATAGCAGAACTATTCACATGAGGAATTGCTTAAAAGTTTGCAGAATATTTTCTTTCAAAAAAAAAAAGCAAACAAACCCATTGTGAGTCTGAAGGAAGGATGTGGAAGGGCTCACTCATTCTGGTTTCAATGGTTTCATTACAAACCTTACATTTACTTTGTTTTTTCTTCTTAAAACCATATTATCTGAGTGGATTATCTGAGATTTTGATTTTTTGTTACTTTTGAGAGTATGATTTAGCCCTTGTGGTTCTGAAGTAAAGCTTGAAGTCTTGTCCTGAACATTTTGCTGTTCTTAAGTTACTTAAGTAAGAAACAAGGACAGAATAATCACTTTGGAAGGAAATAATTCCCTTCACTACAGAAATGTTTGGTTTAATTTTTCTCCATTTTTCTACTCTTTCAGAAAGATCTCATTTTGCTTTTCAAACACTAGTACTAGATCACTGCCATCCTGAAGATCCAGACATTGTAACAGCCACCTCTAGGTTCAGAACGTTTTTCAGAAGTCTGCTGCCTAATTTACAGTTTTCATGAGTTGCAATCACATATTTTCTCCACGTATTTTTAAGTGAAGGAAGCTGGCTAACTAATACCTCAGTTTTTGCACCTTAGTGGCCTTTTATTTCTGTTTAATGCAAATTTGACATAGTAAAATATATTTATCCACATGTACTGTTGCAAGATCACCGATGATGATATGAAAACTGCACTTTTCTTGGAGAGCTGAGAGCACAAATCAGCATAAAAATATAGAAAATCACTTCTTTTCTCCTCTAGACCTGTCAATTCATAGATTCCTCTGAGAACACCAGGTGCCTAACTAGATGAAGATGAATTTTCTTATTGGCAGCTTTGTGGGTTTTCATTCAGAAAAACCCCAGTCACTTACTGCTATATTCACTTCTGGGAGGACAGCCTCATCCTGCAGTAACTACACTCCAGAGATTCCCTTCGTCAGGGAATTGTGGATTGAAATTTGCAGTGGGAAGAGTTTGTGAATCATTTGGCTTTTAATATTGCATTTATAGTCACATACATGTATACAGCCATGGACCCAATTCTTCAAGCTTTACAGTTTCTTTGAGTTGTGTATCTCTGCATTTGGCAGAGTCAGGCTGGGAAAGCCAGGTGCCATTCATACACCTCTTTATAATCACCAAAAGAGATAGGCATTTCTTTCTGGCGTGTTACTTTAATTGATCTCCTTTGGGGAAACCATGCAAGAAAGAGAGAGAGATCTAATTTTCCCTTCCATTCCCACATTGGTTCCTTGCTGGAGATAACTGACACCTTCTTCTTCTTTGTCATTGGTAAGGGGACCCCTGGTTTTGCTGGGCAGCATGGTGAAAAAGGAGAGAAGGGTGACCCAGGAAGAGTTAGGATAAAAGGTAAACAAATATTTTATCATTAGCCTTTTCATTTCATATGTGGTGTCTAGGCAATAGTGTGAGAAAAACATATTCATCTACTCCTTAATAAACTGATTAGTTCAGCAAGTTACTGAAACCTAGAGATCATGTGTATCCAAACTGCTTTTTTGGTACCATCTCTTCTTGCTAAACACAAGATCAACACCGTGTTTTGTGGTTTTCAGTCTGTAGTTGAGCCATGAAACAGTTTTAACAGCATGTTATTAATGCTACAAATTGACTTTTCATGTCATGTGATTGATAGTCGAGGTCTTACAGAAGTCAGTACAGCAAAGGCTAAACAGAAAACAAATACTGAAAAGCATAATTCTTATATTATTGTACAGAAGCCACCTCCTGAAGTGTCATATACCAATATCACAGCTTTTATCTCAGCTAAAGCCACCAACACCCATCCTGGGAAAAACTCAAAGTCTCAATGACTATTCAGATTCCTGCTCCTATTTCTAGAAATTACTGTTGAGCAGGCATTGAAGTGAAACAATAGCCACCAGTTGCACAACTGAAATTCTTGTAATTAAATAGATCAAAACCTCTCCACAGTTATGGTTTTGATTTGCAAAAGCAAAAGAAACAGAGAACAATAAATTACAGCAATCTGATGGCAAAGCTTACTTAGAAATGCTAAACTAATTATTCAAACAAAAGATTGTCCATCTTATTGTTTATAAAAAGTTATAAGTTTTTTGGATGCCTGTGGGTTTTTTACAGATGTTGGAGCAGGGGAAAACATTTTCTTTTATTTGCAAAGGATTTCTTGACACAGCAAAGCTATGTTTTCATAAATATCTGTGGAAGAGAAATCTAGGGGGGAAATAAAATCTTTCTGAAATACTGATGCAAATATTCTGCATCATATAGCATTGCTATATCCTTATTTCACTGAAGTCTAGAATAAATCTCCAGACTGATTCGTGAAGCAAAATATTTTAACTCTGTGTATAGCATGAACAAAAGCTGTGTTCTTGTGGTGCCTGTAAACATGTCTTTTATAGAGAAACCAAGTTGTTCTATGAGGTGTGCAAGTATACTGCCTTCATATGCCTATAATACCTCACTAAGGAAATGTGAATTCAAGGACTAGGAATTATCGTGCAGATATGGTGAATGGTTACCCAGCATTTACCTAAGCAGAAATACCCTTACCCCAACACCCCACCCCACCCCCCCGAAATTACTGCAAATATACTTCTACTACTTTTTTTTTCCCAAAATATTTTAAGGATTAAAAGGTGAAAGAGGACCTACTGGGGTTCCAGGATTTCCAGGCCAAAGAGGTCTTGATGGCAGAGATGGGGAACTAGGATTGCCTGGGGATAAAGGAGCTGAGGTATGTTTGACTTTCTCAGAAGTTTTTCCATTTCAATTAACATGTTATCTTACGAAAAGTTATGGAAGTTTTTATCCATTCAAGAATTATTTTCTTGTAAATATTGCTGTTTTTTTTAGAATTCCTGAATATAATTTCTGCATATACTGTGTGCCAATATCGTGGAATCAGGAAACAAAAAAACCTTTTGTTCCTATTGCCCTTCAATATTTTAAAATACTAATGTCACCCATGTAATGTCTTAATTGTGGAAGAATGGTTTCTCCAGATAATTCTCTTAATATGCTTTTTTATAATCCAAGAGAGGAGAGAAATTAGCTCATGTTACTTCCTACCAAAAATTTTTGTTTCAGGGCGATTCTGGAGTATCACTTCCAGGTGATAAAGGATTCCCTGGGGTCCCAGGACCTCCTGGGGCAAAAGGCCAGATGGGATTGCCTGGTTTGGGGCTACCCGGCCCTCCAGGAGCCAGGGGTAGCCCTGGAGACTTTGGTGATACTGGCAGTGTTGGGCCACCAGGTCCAAAAGGCCAGAAAGGTAATTTTGAATGTGTCTGTTAAGAACAAAATAGCAAAATACATGTTTGGTAGCATCCATTACAGCTTCATATGTATTATATATAGTGTTATTCATTTATAGTGAAAATAATATTCATTTATTGGAAAATACAACTTAAGGCTTGGTCTGTTTTCTGTTTGTAACTGCCATAACTGCACATAAAACAGAAAGGAAAATATTATTTCTTTCTTGCAATACAGACTACTGTAAAGACACATTTCCATGACAGGTTAAAAAAAACCAAAACAAAAAAAACCCCACACTTTGTATTTATAAAATACAACTGTATTACAATTTGAAATATTAGCAGTATTCTATTCAAAATAAAAACTTAAAGAATATGGAAATAACAAGGTGCATAAACAGTCACTTCTCTTCATATTTGCACATCTAGTTGGCTAGTTCCACAGAAATATTACAGTAAGTGTTCAGATTACATTTATTCTAAAGTCAAATAGCCCAGTTTCTTCTCCCTCTTGCTTCAGGTGAAACTGTCTGCATTACATCACCATATCCTGGCAATCCAGGTCCCCCAGGTTTTCAAGGTGTTCAAGGTATGCTTATACATAGGAGAATTTTTGATTTCAATTGAAAGAGTTTTATGTTGCTAATTAAAAAAAAAAAAAGCTGCCCTCAAAAGCTACACTATTCTAGTTTTTCAACAGCTACATGTCTCAAAATGTAAAACTACAAATATACAGGAATATGCTCGTCTAATAGAATCAAGGGCCAGACAGCTGCAGTTTGCATGATCAAAAGGTGTGCAGGCTGCCTCCATAGAAATAATTAAATGAAGGTAGTTTCAGACTCTGTCCTGCTTCAATTAAAATGCATGAGAGAATCTGTAGAATTCATAGATGGCTGGAGTTGGATAAGACACAGAGTATGTACACCTGGATACTGGGGAAAAGAGATGTGCACGGCAAAGATACACTGCAAGTCTGTAATTTCTAAAACGATATTGCTCATGGCAAGTTGAAATTGAGCCCTAAAATCTGAATACTTAGTACCATTACTTCAACTAGTTCAACTTAAATTTAAAGAGCTTGTCTGTGAACTGGCACAATATTTCTTGTGATCACATCCAAAGCATTTGAAATATCTCAGAAAATCCTGATCAGAAGAAATGGAGATGGTGGATTATCAAGCTGCTTAATATGGTATTACACAGCTCCCTGACATCAGTATTGTGGGTGGGAGCAAAAATATATAGAAACATGAAAGAACAGGGATTAATGTATTGAGCTCATTTGCACCATTCCAGAAGCAGGATGTAGCACAGGAAAATATAAGAACTTGAATTGACTTCTGTCCTTCACAAGATTAATACTGTTGATGTCCTGTAATATTAAAATGTTATAGGAAATATTTTTTTTTAGTTGACTCTGGTAATTTGCAGTCCACTGTTTATGGAATAGGGAACAAGTCCATTTAGAAAAACAGCAACTGTGCATTTGTTTGTGAATTGGGTGCCTGATAAGTTTAGAAGCAGATGAAATGCAGTTGTTTTCAAAGTATATGAATTTGTATGGGATAAAGATACAATGCTTACATCACGCATTTTAGCACTCTGTCAGGTTTTTTTATGTATTTATTTTTTACTTCCAGGACCAAAGGGTTTAAAAGGACTCCCCGGGCATCCTGGCCCAAATGGCTTTGATGGGCAAAAAGGCCACCGGGGCAGGCCAGGAGCAGGAATCCCTGGGCCAGAAGGTGAACTGTGCTTGTCTTAAGCCAGGAGACCTGGTGGTCAAGTTGTAATGTATACATGCAGAGCTACCATGATAGAATAGAATACAATGCACTTTTCAACCAAAGCTAATGGAAGAGGAATCTTTACCAGTATCCTTAGCTCTCCTCCAGCTTTGCAGGTGCTGCAATAATGTAAAGTTCAATGTCCAGAGAGGAAATAATTAATATCATTTTAGCAAAGGGACTGAACTGGACAAGAATGAGAGTACTCAAAACAGATGCTGCCCCAAAGAAAACCCCTATCATTTCCCACAGGAATTACCTTCTTCAATCCTCATGTATCATTAGCTATAGATAAGAAACTGGAATCTTAATGTATGATGTTACTTTTTTTTGCAAAGTAATAATTTAAATCTGGTTACATTTGGATTAGAATATTCCACAGTTTGAGGGGGGAGGGGGAACATAAAACAAACACTTTCTGTATTATGCCGTATTTTAACTTAAAAATCCTATCAACAGGCTTTCGAGGCACAGCTGGTGATCCTGGTGATGAAGGTGAAAGAGGATATACAGTTGATGGTAAAAATGGCCCTCCAGGTCCACCTGGCATAGATGGTCAGAAAGGTCTTCCAGGTGACACCACATATGGCCCTCCAGGAATCCCGGGCAACAGGGGTCTGCCAGGACCCACTGGTGCACAAGGAGCAAGGGGCAATCCAGGCATTCCTGGACTTCAAGGTATGGGCCAGTTTTATGAAACATTTCTACATGTTCAAAGGCCAAAATCTAAGCAAAGGTGGCCCTGATTCACATAAAACTTACTCTTACTTAGATCCATAATGGGGACTGTGGACCCTACACCTGATTTATACATACACATTTTTACAGTTAAGGTTCATCAGCCACTGATGGGGATCTGCTCTGCAGGAAGATGCTTTTACTCAGTCCATGGAGTAACAGTGCAGCTTCTTATTCTTACTACTACCACTTGCTGCCTAGTGCCCATCTGGGCTTGGGGCTTCCTGCTGTGCCACACAGATTGTCCTTGAGATATGCAGTAAAATCCACAGTATCTTGTGTACTATACTCCTCATTTCTGCAGGGGAATTTTGCTGGTTGTTTCAGAGCTGTCTCCACAGTTCCCCTTCCTTCCCACTTCAGAGAGGATATTGCTGTTCCCTTTTATAGGTTTCCCTTTTGCCTGGCCCTAAGCAGATCCATGTATCCTTCTGTGCAGAGAACACCTGTAGAACCAACCCCAGTGCTGTGTACCTGGTGCAGGCCAGTGAGCTCCTCCCCTTCTGCTCCTACACATATAGATGAGGATTGAATTACCTATAGATGAAGGTTGAATTTGTATTTGTACCTCAAAGAAGCTCTCCACAAGAGCCAATTGTAAATTGCAGAAAAGTATCAGTTTTCACGAACTATGCAAAAACCTGAGGACAAGTAAGACATTATAGTAACTGAACATGTACATTCTGGAATTAAAATTAGGAATCCTGAGGGATGGTAAGTAATTGTTGTTTTTTTTTTTTCCAGGACAACCTGGCACCCCGGGATTTCCAGGTGCCAAAGGTTTTAGAGGCCCAGAAGGTGATACAGGAGCACCAGGCTGTCCAGGCTTCCCTGGTCCACCATGTGTCACGGGCTTACCAGGGCCACCAGGACGCAGAGGTGTCATGGGCCTGCCAGGACCTCAAGGTACACAACATACTTCAGGCTGCCTCACAGCTCTAAGCTTTGCACATATCTTCTGGCAGATTTCATCACATGATTTCCATGGGAGCTGCTCGTTACTGGAAGTGTACATTATGTTTTGCACATTTCTTTAAACTCAAGGAATGTAGAGTTGAGTAGATTGTGCATCCCAGATGTTTCCCAGCTTCCCTTCCTGTGCTGTTCTTTAACTGGCCAAATCACAGTGTGTTCAATATTAAGTAATAAATGGAAGAATAATCTCTTACTCTGTTGCCCTGAGTAACTTAACTGAGTTTCTGTCATTACTGTGATACTTTTATCTTCCATATTCTTAAATGGAATTGTTATTTAGGAAGAGCTAGGAGACATATATATCAAAAGTACTTAAAAATTAGTAGGGATTTTTCCCACTGCTCTTCTCTCATATGTCTGTCACTAAAGAAATACAAAAAAACAAACATTGCAAGTGAAAAATTTGGGCAGGGCCAGGATTCCAACATGGTTACAAGTTTCCCAAGTTATTTTGCCATGTTTGCTAATACTTAAATTTCTATCAAGTCTGTCTTTTTCTATTATTTTAGATACAATTGCTGAATCCTTTCTTGCATTTACATACATAGATTAAAGCTCTTTTTCTCAGGTTTACCAGGCTTTAAAGGTCAGAGGGGAGACAGAGGCCCACCTGGGCTGCCTGGAATCAAAGGTCTCAAAGGTTCTGCAGGCTCACAAGGTCTCCCAGGTCCTCCAGGCTCACGAGGACTTCCAGGACTTCCAGGCAATAAAGGACCCCCTGGTTTCCCAGGAGAAACAGGTATGTTAAACATCCTGCAACCCACCTCATCTATCACATCTCTTATAGAGGGAGCTATTTCTACTGATGTTAAAGCTAGGAAGTACTTTTCACTGTCCTTTCTTCCCAGGTTCAAGAACAAGACTGTGCAGCAGGGTAGAGTCAATAACCATAGCATCTGATGTTCTTTCTCTTATGATAAAAGCAAAGGGATGGAAATAGTTTGATGCATCTTGATGCATCCTGGTGCTTTAGTTGTTTTAGAACATTGACCTATTTCCATGTATTATTTCCTGACTATTTGTAACAGGCTGTAATATGCTGTAATACGAACAATGTGTTAAGACATTGGCCCATTTAGGAGACTGGTTAACAGTGCCTTGGTGGGCAGTCCTGAAGGGCAAAGGAAAGCTGAATGTTCTTCAAGAAGAAAGTCTTAAAAACATGGGAACAGGCCATACCCACATGCCAAAAGATGAGCATCAGGGAGGACAACTAGCTTGGCTGAGCAGAGAGCTTTGGCTGGAACTCAGGAAAAATTTATGAAGTTTGGAAGAATGGACAGGCAACTCAGGAGAACAAGGGTGTCTTGAGTTTATGCAGGGGGAAGTTAGAAGGGCCAAAGTGCAACTAAAACGCAATCTGGCTAGTTCTATAAAAGACAATAAAAACGTTTCTGCAAATACATTAGCAACAAAAGGAGGGCCAAGGAGAATCTCCTTCCTTTATTGGATGAGGAGCAGGGAAACACAGCAACAAAGGATGAAGAAAAGGCTGGGGTACTTAATGCCTTCTTTGCCTCAGTCTTTAATGGTAAGACCAGTTGTCCAGGTACCCAGGCCCCTGAGCTGGAAGATGGGGACAGAAAGCAGAATGAAGCCCCTATAATCCAGTAGCCTCACAAAGATCTGGTGGTTTGTTGGGGATAAGTGCTTTAGTAGTAAGTGTAGCCTAAATCAGGAATTGGAAGAAGGCAGGGGGAGAATGTTTGTTTCAACGGAATCTGGATTTCAAGAGAAATTTGATCTTGGGATGAAGCCAGGCTCCAACTATTGGTTCTGTAGCTTTGCTGATTTCCTTAGGAATTGTTCTATATTTCCTGCTTTTGCTTTATGCTCTTCCTTAGAATATGATAGCAGCAGTATAAGAAGACTGAAAATGTAAATAAAGCATTTCTTATTACCAGGAAGCAAAGGAATTCAGGGACCCCAAGGATTCCCAGGACTCCCAGGAATACAAGGCATAATGGGAATCTCCGGTGTAAAAGGAGAAGAAGGCAAAATGGGTCTACCTGGGCCTAGTGGAGAATGTGGGGATATAGGAATAAAAGGTTTGTAAAAATCCGCTTAATTCTCTAGTTATGTTGCTGCTGTATTTAATTTTCTTTCTACTGTGTTAGAAATACATTTACTTTCTTTAAGAAAGAGAATAACCATTTCCAAGGTGCAATTACAGGCAGTACACAATTGCCATACTTTGTAATTTCATAATCTTTCATAATTCTTCCGATTTAACATCATCTGGGTTACTACTGAATTAACTAAAAAGCAAGGGAAATATATTAAATTGTGATAGCAGTGAGCCTGGTGAAACAACTCAGAACCACATTAGTATTTGAAGGCTTTCTCTATTAGAAGTCATTACTAAAATTAATTTTCAGGGCACATCACTCATGAGGATATACTTACATTCCATATTTTTGGTTCAAAGGTGAAAGAGGGCCTCTAGGAGACAGTGGCTCCATTAACATCCGTCTAGAGAAAGGACAAATGGGGGACCCAGGGTTTCCTGGTGAGAATGGATTCAGAGGTGAAAGAGGTAAGTTCATAGAATAAAGCCCTGCATACGGACACATACATCTGATAAAAATCCCTGGTGGTTTTTACAGGTGTCAACTCATGGCTGCAGAAAAATCCAGCAACCTTATCTTAGTTCTTAAACTAGCAGGATAGTTTCTTTGAACAATTACAAAGGCAATACACAGAGAGTGAAAGTATTGCCATATTCAAAATAAGTGTCAAATAATGGCTTGAATTTATTGATCGTTCTCTTGATCTGCAATTAACTTCAGGTGAAAAAGGCAATACTGGTTTCAGAGGCACCCGAGGATTTCCAGGGAAGAATGGTGTTCCAGGACTGCCAGGTGACCAAGGTGACACTGGAGTGATGGGGTTCCCAGGATCACGGGGTTATCCAGGACTAAAAGGGTTTCAAGGAATTACAGGTTTTCAAGGAGAACCAGGTGACCAGGTAAATAGAATGGTAGTGAAATGTCCTGGACTTTGAAGTTATCTCCTGCTCTAAGAAATAGGATGAAGGGTGCTTGTACTCACACATTAGATGTTCCTCCTCAAAAGAGACTATCAGTATAGTAGGAAATGTAAATTCCTTAATGCAATACCTCAAAGCTTTGATTACATTTTAGCAGGAACTGTAGTCAGAGTCAGCAAAGGGCCTCTCGAGCTGCATGTTCTGATTTTGTTCTCTTGCCACTTGGTGGAAGTCCAGGCTACACTACCCTAACTGGGTGGGGGGGAAAACAGATGCACAACCAAGTCTTTAAAATGATTCCTAAGAACAAATTGGCAAATCACTTACCACAGAGATTATAACATAGCAGCAGCACAATTAGGAAATTGATATGTAGCTGCTTCTTCATGTCTTGCTGGGCAGAGCAGCCAAGCCAAGCCAGGATAAACCACGTTACCTTTGCCCATAGTGACAGTTTGCCCCAAGCAGAACCCAGGCTACAGTATTGCTCAAGAACAAAGATACAAAACCACATGGAAACCACATATGGATATAAGGTACAATCCTTCCCTTCTTCTGTGTTAAGTAGACAGACAGTGCAATTACACGAAACATAAAGCACAGGGATTTTTTTTT
>VYZS01076439.1:16509-30482 GCA_013400695.1 Neodrepanis coruscans | reverse complement strand
TTATAGGAGAATGTTGTGTAGTTACAATTAAAGGGGATTTTCATATCAAACATGTTTAACATCACAGAAGAATGCTTATTTTAATGGCCTCTGCACATCTTCAGCAACTCAAATTTAAAACTCTTTCTGTGGGTATCAGAACCAAGAGCCAAGTTGTCCTGCCTGTTGTCATGGTCCTGGTGTTTGGTTATTCATTTTGTCTAGCACACCAGAGACCATCTCTCACCCAGCTCTGCTCTGTGAGGACATCTGAGAAAACATTTGTTTTCCCCTCTTGTCTGACTGGACANATTCAGTTATATTATCCCCCAAAATTTTCTGCTATCTTCATTTTGGCTCTGTACTTCCTATCTTCAGTACCATTTGGGACCACAAACCACCAAAGAATTATAATTTGCATTGAAGCATATAGCAAAGTGATTTCCCTGCATCGTTTTTAAGTATAATGAGCCATGAGACACTGCAATGTTAAAGGTCAATGACTCAAATGATAGACCGCTTGCAAAAGCAGCCAGGTGCTTTGCTTAGGCCAATTTTGTATCCTCTGACAAAAAGGGAGGAGGAGACATTTTAAGTGTTTGGTGGGCAAATCTCCTTTTGGCATAAAACAGAGAGGGTGTGCACCCATGACTCGAGGATAAGTGGGACAAACTGATCTTCATTTAGCAACAAGTAGTTTTTTGAGCCAGATTAGCTAAAAGGCTGCAGTGGTTTGACCCTGGCTGGATGCCAGGGACCCACTAAAGCCAATCTCCCACTCTCCAGTGCAAGCAGGCAGAGGACAGAAAATATAAAAAATAAGAAGTTTAAAATTCACCTTTCCCCCCACCCCCCTCCTTCCACATTCTACCTACTCCCCCCTCAGCAGTTCAGGGGACAGAAAAGTTGTTGTTTTCTGGCACTGCTCAGGGAGAGGGGTCCTTCCCCAGCATCCTGTGGGGTCCCTCCAACAGAAGACAGTTCTTCATGAACCTCTCCAGTGTGAGTCCCTCTCCCAGGAGATAGTCCTTCATGAACTCCTGTGGAAGTCCATCCCATGGTCAGCATTTCTTCAGACACTACTGCCACATGTGTCACTTCTCCACAGAGTGCAGTCCTTCAGGCACAGGCTGCTTCAGCGTGGTTCTCCCACAGGCCACAAGTACTACCAGGAGAATCCTGCTCCAGCACGCACTCCTCTCCCCTTGGGCTACCGGTCCCTGCCAGAATCCTGCTCCAGCACTGGCTTCCCATGTGGTCACAGTCTCCTTCCAGCATCCATCTGCTCTGTCATGGGCTCCTCCACAGGCTACAGTAGATCTCTGCACCCCCGTGGTTCTCCATGGGCTGTAGGGGCACAGCTGCTCCACCATGGTCTTCACCACGGGCTGCAGGGGAACCTCAGCTCCAGCACCACGAGCACCTCCTCCCCCTCCTTCTGCAATGACCTTGGTGTCTGCATTGTTGTTCATGTGTTCTCACTCTGCTCTTCTCTGGCTGCTGTCTTCATCTGATCTCATTTTTTTCCTTCCTTTTTAAATGTTATCACAGATGTGTTACTGTCCTTTCTGATTGGCCTGGCCTTGGCCAGCAGCGGGTCCAGCCTGGAGCCAGCTGGCATTGGCTATGCTGAACATTGGGGAATCTTCCAGCAGCTTCTTGTAGAAGCCTCTCCTATGGCCCCACTCCACTACCAAAACCTGGCCACAGAAAACACAATATAAGGCCAATAAGAAGCAGATCCTGCAAGGTGGGATAATGCTTCTTGTCATGATAGTTTACTTCATTTACATGAGTGGCTCAAGCATAAAAATCCCCCATGGGTAAGCTATTAGGACATTCACATTCTCATGTAGGCCTGAGGGTATTCATTCCTTCTGATGGGGTATAACTGGCTCAACTACACAGGAGTGAGAGGCAGGTGTCATGTCTTAGAAGGGGTCATAAACCAACAAAGACTCCTGAAGTGTTGGACCCTCCACTACAGGCCTGCACATGATCTACATTGTTANTGGACCCTCCACTACAGGCCTGCACATGATCTATCTACATTGTTACCTAAGACAGTTTAAAACTCCTCTTCCAAGGGGAGGTACCAGGGCATTCAACCTGAACCTGAACACATATTAACCCATTGAACTTTTTTATGTTGTGGGTCTCCTCCTATCCCCAACAGATCTAGACTGCAAACCTTGACCAATGCATGTTGAAATTGCAACAATCACATCTTGTCGCTGCATCCACAAGTGCTGATACCTTTCCTCTGCACTATCTACTCTTCTCCTTTCTTTCTCTTTCTTTTTTTTCTATATATATTTTCTTAAGTGACATCTTCATACTTTTATATGTTTCTTTTATATGTTTCTACAGATAATGACAAAAATGGATACATAACTTATTTCCATTGCAAACAAATTGTTCTAAAATACACCTGCCATACATATATACATTCATACATTTATATATATATATATATACACATAGTCATTCAGTTGCAAGACAAAGATGGTGAAGTGAAATGTAAGATGGGTTTAGCTATCTATATAAGTAGCCTGGGAAAGACTTTTTTATCCTTGAGCAAGTAATTGATGTTTATTTCTCATCCCTTACTCAATTCTTGTGGTCCTTCCCAGCCTGTATTTCATTAAGGCTCACATCTGACTTACTCTTAGTAGCAGAGAGTTGTGAAGATCAACAGAAGTGAGCACAGCATCCATTGCCATCAAACACTTAGAAGAATAACTACTTTTATTTACTGGCAAACAATTAACATAAGAACACTAAGTCTGGGCATATGTAAGGCAATATGGAGCAATCTTGCCTGTTGCAGTTCTGGGGCGAGTAAAAAGAAATACCTCATGTAATCACATTGTTGGTTTGTAATTATATACAAATAACACGTTATAAAACATATGGACAAGATCCCCACTTCTCATCAGCCCTTCAAGCTGTCACTTTTAGATATCGTTGGACAAACAGAAATAAAAGAAAATCCTTCAGCGCCCACAAATGTATGGTTGACATACACAATCAATAGGCAGTTACAAAGAGAGAAAAACTGCAGGAATATTCTTATTTGAGATAAGGAGAGGGGGCAGAAACTTTGCTTCCTGCTCCCCTCCACTTTCAGCAGAGAAAATAAAATTGATTCATTGGTTACAGTGCAAGGAGATGAGCATCTCCGCCAGAAATTAAGGGCACAAACAAGGTCAAATACATAAAAATTTCAAGCAGCAGCAGACAGAGCTGGCTAAACTGACTGCCATTTTAACTGCAGTCGTTGATAAAACAGTCACATTAAGAGGCAGGCTGAAGGATGGTCAAAAGGTTAAGCCAGGCAGGCTGGTAAAGAAAACATAAAAAATGTCCTCTGCCACAAGAATTGCTGGCTTCTCCTGCTGCTGTCCTTATGGGGACAAGAATGGAAAACTAAGGGCAAGTAGGGGTCCTGCTGGTGCCTTGATCTCAGGCAAGCCCTGTAGGACTTCTCGTTTGAAGCCGCTGAAGGTTAGTGGCACCAAAAATCATGCCTGGTATTTCTATTACTTCTAGAGCTTTGAATAATTTTTCCTGCAACATTTTCTCTCTATCTCATTTTCCTCCATCCCCAGAGGATATACTATATGTCTTTATGTTGCAGTAAAATATTCTACAGACATAAGTAAAGAAAGCCATCTGTTCCCTGAAAATAAAGTGTCTCAGCTAGGATTTTTTTGGTTAGGTTTCTTTTCCTTTTTTCTAATTAATACAACTAATCTATCAGCTTGCTTGCATTTCACACATAGCTGAATACTAAGCATTTCAGCATAAGCTGGGAGAGAAAAGTTCAATCAATCCAAAAATCACTGCTTTTCTCCCTTTTGATTTTTGATTTACAAAAAGTGTTGAATATTTATGTTTACACCAGGATTTAAAATGTACTACTTCCCACTGTGAGCCTGCTTTCTGAATCTCCTTTTCAGGAGTGAATTGCTCACAGTGTTTCCTTCTTTCAAATTTACAAAATGTACATGGGAGTTTGACATAGCTTGAACTGCGAGTGAACTAAACCTGATGCTTCAGACCACTGAAAAGTCAAAAGCAGCAGCAGGAAGATTCAGCATGCTGCCAAGGGGGAAACAAATGTAGCTGGAAAGCTCTGACCTTTTATTTAACAAATGTAATATGGCATAAGAGTATGAGGGAGAAAAGGCTGTGCCATAACTTATTCTACACCCAAATTTTTGCTCTGAAAATGGGTTCCCCTTATACTTCAAATGGGACTATAGACATAGAACCAATGAACAGGTTGTTCCATCTGTGGGATGGAAATAAGAGAAATGGGAGAGAAACAGGCTGTCTCTCTCATTAACCGAAGCCAATGCCGCGAGAGTTTGCCACTAGCATGCCTTGTAGTCCAGGTGCCAGGAAAAAGCAGAAGGTCTGGTGGGGCAGAGGGTCTCTGACCTGCTGGCTGCCAGGGATAACCAGGTGGTGGTGACCGCGCACGCATTTCCCCATGCCTTGCCTGGGGATCTGCCCTAGGAGGTCTCTCGTTCTATTGCCAGCCTGTATGGCTCCAAAGCAACCTCAGGGCAAGAGGGACCAACAACACCAGAGACACTGAAGTTGCCCTTTACACTTCAAGCAAGCCTTATGACTCTAAGTGAGCTGAGCTCATATCCTGGAAACTCTGCCCTGTCCCTCATGTTCCCCTGCTATTGATGGTGCACTGCTCCAGAACAAAAGCTGTTCACAGTTGCAGACGGCCATTATAATCTCCCTGAGTGACATAAATAAAATAGATGGATGCAAGCAGACTAATGATCTACTCTAGGAAGGTTGGTTACGATGCATTGAAAAGAACAGCTGGTTGTCGGCAACATATTTATCAGGAATTTAAAGGAAAACAACAGCCATATAATCCAGAGGATTTAATGACAGAATGGAATGAATGCTGAATAAATGCTCCTTTTAATAAACTCACAAACATTTGGGCAATGCAACAGTGATTTATATTCTTCTGGGAGAAATAAACAAATTAAGGATTTCATGGCCTTGTGGAGACCAGATTTTGTAAATATGAATTTCTGTGTACTTTCAGATAAACCTTCTCTCTCTTGGTATTAGTGGCAAACAAACCATGGTATTTTCAAGTTGCAAGAAATTCCAGATTCTTGATATTCAGTCTGCCTGTTACTCTGCCCTCCCTAAATGAGGTAAGAAACATTTGTTGCACACTGAAAATGTATTGCGTAACAGAATTTTGTACCCTGTCTACAGGGAAACCACGAAAACAAGACTAAAATTTTAGCTTCATACATGTCAAAAACGTTTGAGTAAAAGTTTAGTTTTCATAGTGTCAAAATGTGTCCTTGCAACATGGTGAAGTCACTGCAACTCAAGGGGTTGCAAAGTATAACAGTTGTATTTAAAATTTACTACTCAGACAATGAATACAAATAGGAAGTACTACTGATAGGTATAACGAAGCTATTAAAAAAAAAGTGCTCTGTCTTTCTGAATTCATCTATTGGATATCTTCCTACAGAGTTTTCAGATATCAACAAAAGTGCATTTTCCAGAAAATGCCAGGTCCAAGGAAAGTGACAATAGCTGAAGATAAAAACGACATGAGTTTCTGACCCAACCTGCTCTCAAGCATCCGACCTCTTGCATCCGTTCTTCGCAGAGAGGGTATGTTTTTATACTCTCCAAAGTCACAGCAACAGGCAGGATGATGGAGCCTCTCCCAGATGCAGCAGCACTGCACAGAGCACTGCTAGTTCTCAGCTCATTAAACCCAAGAGTGCAGAAGTCACTCCCTCCATATACATCCACCACTAATACAAAACAAGGAGTCCGAGCCTGGAAAGAAGCACTTTGTTAAATCAGCACTTAGAGAGAGAGAGATGCATCGTCATTGAATCATGGCCAACATGTTCAGCACATAAGATGGTTCTAACTCAGAAATAAGAGAACTCTTTCCTGCCCCACCCTATGGATGCTGGCAGGATTTGAAGCACATCCCACATGAATTCCATGACAAGATTAGGCTCTTGGGAGAATTTCTCCTTCTGTATGGGGGACAGCACTGCCTCAGTGGTGCTCAGCAGCCTATTATGGGGCAGAAAGCCCTAGATACATAACACCATAAATTAGACATTGCCAAAATGCTGACAGGACTCTCAGACATGATCAGTAGGTAGAGAATCCTGATATTTACTGATAAAATCTTTTTCTTACTTGTTAGCATAAGATGATGCTGCTCTCTTTTGTTCAAGTCCTTACAGAAATGCAACTCCCTTCATCTTGCCTCATCAGCAGACACAAACCTTTAGCTGTAAACATGCATCATTTTCACTGTGCTGAAGGTATTCTGTGCCCTAACTACTGCCAGCATTGTTACTAATCTGCATTACATGAGTGTTTAAAGCTCTCTAGTTGCAAATCTGAGCCAAGACACAGTGACACACATACTTAACCCCAAGCAGACTGCAAGCCCCACACAAATCAATGGGCAAAGACTTCTGCAGTCCTCAGTATCTGACATTTAATACTGAAAGCGGTATTAAAACTTTTCTGCCCGCAGTACTCAGCCGTGTGAAAAGGACATTCTTTTAGCATTGGCAAAAAGTTCATGAGCTCAGCAGGGGAATAGTGTTTCAAGTTCACCACGATACCTATTTCTCTTTCTGTTGACTGCTGAAGGAAGCAATGATCCATATTTCCTACCACATATCCTATTTCTCCAGACAGCTCACAGCCTTCTCCTGTTTCCTATACCTGGACCTGCTGTTGCTTATTAGTTGCTACATTAGCACCTGAAGGAAAGATCCAGACATCATTATGTTAGATTCTGTAAGCAAAAATAAAAAAAAAAACAATCCCATACTCTCATCTGAGCATGAGAAGAGACAAATAATGCAACTAGGTATGAAGGCAGTAAATCTTGAGTTATGGAGGATGATGTGGAAAGAGAAAATCCTTCTAGGTTTTCATTACCAAACTCATTTGAGTTTAACTGTAGGACTGATATTCTCTTGGAGGGGAAATGAACTTTGTACAGTTAAGTCTTTGCTGTCAAAAGCAAAAGATAAGAATGACCTTTGCTTTTAATGTATTTGTCTTTCCATATCCATTATGGACAGTGAACCCAGTCTATTAGCACCATTGGTCTAACACTAAAAGTCAATTTGATTTAACCATACTTGCTGGCACTGCAAACTGTCTGACTATCACTCAATTAGAAAAGAGACATTAGCTCAGGTGTTGCTTAAACTGTAGCTGTTCCTTTGCCTTTGTAATGTACCTGAGATTCTGCTTTAATTCAGTGTTCTGCAACCACCTGGGTTTAAATCAATCCAGCATTGTCAAAAGCATATGGGATCAAATGAAAACGCAAAATTTAAAATACAAATAACCATTGAAGGTAGATTTTAAGTGCTAGTGCTGTATCATTATGGCAAAGTTTATG
Organism: Neodrepanis coruscans; assembly: GCA_013400695.1. NCBI lineage: Eukaryota > Metazoa > Chordata > Aves > Passeriformes > Philepittidae > Neodrepanis > Neodrepanis coruscans. The sequence goes on along the minus strand of VYZS01076439.1, from coordinate 23,047 downwards.
TCATTTACAGTAACATTAAAGTAAGTGTTATTGAAAGAAAATGAGTCATTTGTCAATGAGTGTATTCAGTGTCATTAAAGGTCGTAGAGTTAACACACTTGCAATATTTTGACTAAAACAAGCTCATTCAAAGACTCTTTTTAGCACATTAGCATCTTGTTAGATTTTGAGGGTGTTTCAGATCTTCCTTAACTAGTTAAGGAAGAAATCAAATTCCATTATGAATGTTACAGAACTGTTGGAGTGTACTATTTGCTGTTGCATGTACTCTTTGAGATATAAGTACTCAAAATAGAAACATCAGCCTTTTTACCAGAAAGTATAAAATTTAATTTTCAGGATCCCAAAAGGAAGTATGAACCAAGTTCTGATATCCCTAGTCATTACTGAGGGTTTTTTAAATTATATTAATTACCCATTATCTTTTATAGGGCCATTTCTTCAGTGAGAATGCACCCGCTGAGATTAGAGGTCTGCCTCCAGCATCATAAAGTTAAAACAAGCTGTGAATATCACAGATGGGCATACATTTATTGTGAGAGAATTTTTTGACTATTCAATTGCAGGAGGAAACTTCTGAAAAACAATCTAGTTGTTTGCAGAGTCCTTAAAAATGTAACAGTCTGTCTCACCTCCAAACACCTACACTGTCTTGTAGATGTGAATATCTTAGTAGAGAAACTCACGTGGAAAACTCTCCATAACACACTAAGGATAGATTTCCCCTCTGCAGGACACCTGGATTTTATTCCCAAATACTGGTGTATTAGCACCCTTTCTGGACCGACCAAATCTTTTAATTTCTCACCCTTTTTAATACAATGATTTACAGAGCTGTCTCAGAAAGGATGACATTTCTGCAGTACACTGCAGGGGAACGTTCTTACCATAGAAAAGTTGGTTTAAAATTTAATGTCTGGTTCTAGCTGCTCAGCTTTTGGTGTTCCTAATAAAAGCCCATTTTACAAACAAAAAACAAAGTTATAAGAGACTGTGATATAAATAAAATCACGCTGAAATATATGTTGAGCAGGCTCTACACCTTACCACTGCAAGTACCATCCCCTTCAGCTGAGGAAGGTCTCGCTTTGTGGCTTGTTGCTCAATTTCAAAGTTAATCAAAGAACTAATTGAGCTTGGTCTGCTTGGTCTTTTGAGCCTTTTCATGTGTATTAACTTTTATTAGACCTAACAGAGGACATGAGGAAGGCTGTAAAGGGCAAGGAGATGATAAGCCTAATATGTGAGAGGAATGATAGTAGTATGTCATATTTGTGAGGACAATATTGGATTGTAGGAAGGAATATGACGGAGCCATGTACCCTTTAAAGCCCTATAACTTGCATGGCATTTGAAACCTTTCTTGCAGTGTTTTGCCGTCTCAGTTGTTTCATTTCTCTAACTGTGCTTTTAGCTTTTCTAGACTGTTTTCAGCAAACCAGTGCCTCATGGGAATGAGATGATCTGCCTGTAACTTAAACTAAGGACTAAAGCTCTTTTCATAGAACAAAATGATCTCAGGGAGAAAACTTAGGTATCAATGGGATATAAAAGATCTGCATGTATAATAGCATTTATATGAAGAAAAAATATGACCGAAGGGGCCCAGGAGTAATATAGACCGTGCAGGAGAAGGATGATTTCTTAAAGATGTAATTCAAAGTGAATTTAGAATATGGATGTGGGTTTCAAAATGAAGTAAAATGATTAGGATATGTGAAAAAAACCAGCAAAGAGTTACAGTTCCTGACATTCTTATGCTATTTTTCTCTCTAAGACTAATATGGGAAAAAAATGTTCCACACTTCAGAGCAATTAGAATATTTGATGTTTTAAAATTGTTTTGGAGAGTGCATATTCTGTAAATGTCTTAGCTCATACTGGATAATGACAAACAAGTGAAACAGAATTTAATGCTTTCTAAAATGTAAACATAAGATGCATTCTTTCCACTTTCTGATGATTAGCCTATGCTACAATTACCTTCCTTTTGGCTGTCTAAATAATATTCTTTTGATGAAAAGGAAAGTGCTCATGGGAACTTCCATCACATGGTTACAAAGGAAGAAAATATCTTATTTAATGCACAGCAGCCAGGATTCAGAAGAAAGAATTGAAATTGAAGATGCTTCCTGGCTATGGGATTTTTGCTCATCTTTAGTCTGGTATAAGACAAGAGCTACTGACTAGGAAATACATGGCCGGTGTAAAGTTCTGAGTCAGATATTTGGGTACATGCATTCACTTCTGAAGGTTGATGCAATATAAGCCATTTTGGTGATGCTGATTCTCTCATTCCAGAAGACAAGAGTATTGTCTTCCAAAGAAGACAGCCTGGGGAGACCTTGACTGAAATTCATGGGACAGTTCTTACCAAAACTATAAACCCAAGAGGGCATAGATAAAGTATGATCAAAGAAATGATAAATTTATCTCTCAAGAGTATTTGTCTTAGCTTAGCAAAACAGAGGCCAAGAGGCATCTGATTGAACTCTGATATATACCTAACTGGGATGAGGCAGCATGGCCATCTGTGATAGCAGCAGACAGAATTTAAGAGATCCTTCCTGCCCTACTTTTCCACATTCATTTTCTTGGTTTCTTTTACAGAAACTACTCTGCTTTGCAGTCTGGGATGTTACTGATGCTTTCAAAGACATGTAAGGATGTCCTAGTAGGGCAAATTCTTGCCTTGGTGGTACAAAACCTCTGGATTTTGGACCAAATTGCATGCTCCGACAGAGTACGAGAGTACACATATCTCAACCTATATGATTCCCTTGAAGTCAAATCTCTGCATGGCACAAAACAGTGGTTCTAAGATACTAATGTAATGAACAGAAATATACAGCAGAAGGGACAGTCCTTTATTCTTTAATTAACTCATGCAGTTCTTCAGTCATATCATACATCACGCCTGGCCATAAAAACGGCAATTTTATAGTGTGTATAAAAAGAATGAAATGATTCACAGAGACTGAAGATCCATTTACAGCAAAAGTATATGCCTGTCTGAGTACAACGGATTCCAAACAGATATGTTACTATGACCCATAAAACTACTTCAATAACTGATTTGCTGTAACTTTGGGTGACCTTGTCACAGATTATTAGTTTTGTAAAAGGTTTAGGGGCATCAGGTCATCATATTGTTCTTCAAGAGAATTTTTGGGTCAGATGTGTGATGTTGGTTTTTAGTGAATAGCCATTGCAATCCCTTGATGTCCATTATTTTGTCTACATATTTTTAGGATATAAAGTGAATGAGTGAACACCAAAATAGTTTGGGAAATTTAAGACAAGCCTAATTAGAATATTTTACACCTAAACTTTTTACCCTGAAACTTGAAAGACAAGATTTAAATGCAACATAAATGTGACCAGTTTAAAAAAAGATAAAGTTTAAAATGCAGATGGGAATAAGAACTTAAATGCTGTAATCTCTGAAGAGAACCAGCAATCAAAGTCTAATATCCTCATATTGTGCCAGATAATGAAATATTAAGCTGGAGATAATAAGATTTCTTTCCACTGGTTAGTCTTCAGCATAGTTAAACCTATGAATGAACAGTTGAAGTGTTTTATATAAGCAAAAAGTTATATGTCAAGGATTCTGAGGACTGAAAAAAAAAAACCCCAGCCCATTTACTACAAACTCACATCACTCATTCTTTTTTAAAATTACACCATAATTAGATGCATTTCGAGAAAGACAACTTCACCCGTGTGCACTGACGGGGACTGGGGATGCAATGGACACTTCTTATCCAGTTTCCCTAAGGAAACAAAGCCTAGGTAATTGTGCTCACACCTCCATCCTATTCACAGTAAATGCAAGTATTTCCATCAAATTTGACAAAGAAGTGGAGAACTTAAGGACAGAAAACTCTGAAAAACTTCCACAGAATTGAGAAAGCTAATAGATATATTAGCAGCCTCTGGCTGAATGAGCAGATGGGGGCGAGTCACCCACATCAGCCTTTGAGAAGCCAACACTGGCACAAGAAGTCATAGGAAGCCAAACTAAATCTATTCCATGACCCACAGAGCTGCCAGCTCTTTAACTTGCCAGTGAGGTGCAAAAGCACTGGCAAAATAATTACTGCCCTGACTGTTTATGAAATTGGATTTCTGTGGTCATGCATCAAGAGATTTTATATTTAGAACTAAAAGGAGAAGATGAATCCGCCATGCCCACTATGGAGCAGAAAGAGAAATATTGGTTTTTACACTGTAAAGAGAAGTGCAGAAAATAAATATTTTTCCCGGGGTCTTACAAAACCCAATGAGACAAGCACCACTCAGTAAGGCCATCTCCCTGTCTCCTTGAACTTCATGTAGAAACCCAAGACAATCATGTTGCTAAAAGCTTTAAAATTCAAAACAGGAATTACATACCGTTGTGGATCAATTTAAAAGTCTATGGAGTGAGTTTTTATGTCTGAACTTGACAGGAAGAGGCCCTTGCAGAAGAACATAGATGAAGACATAGGCAGAGTGCCCATTCCTCTGGGACTGCCCCCCACTTTCTTGTGGTGGTGAGCCTTGCATCTTACAGGTTACAAGTGGGCCATTGCATGCAAGAGCTACCACTGGGTCTCCTTCCCTCCAATGTCTTTAATGCCTTTTTTCCCTGATCCTGCTTTTTGACAATTGGTTGCACACTTTTACAAAAATGGTATAGGCGTTTTGTCAGTTTTCAAAAATGCCTTTGAAGCCACAAATCATCAGTGACATGATGCTCTACAGGCTCTAAATCACCTCATCAGCCTGTACAAAGAATGAAAAAAGAACAATCTTTCAAACTATTTTTCAGTGTATTAAATTGCTAACACAATGAGATGAGCAGTGTTTTCCCATGGAATATTTTTGAATATATGTTCTCTTTTACATGCTTATGAATGCCTATGCTCTTGTTAACTATTACAGATATTCAGAGGATATCTCTGCTTCATTATAATTGTCCATCAGTTAATCTCTTCTTTTCATCTGCATTATTGCATGATTCCTTTTTCAGACCAGTTGTGGAGAGGCAGACTTGGTCATAAAATCAACATCAAAATCAGGGACAATAGGATCTAGGTGGGATTTTGTTTTTAAATAGGAAAAAAAATATAAAGTTTGTACAAGCTGGATGGGGAAGTGCAGTTTGTGAGTCAACCCACCAGACCACTGTAGAGTACAAGATCAGAGATGGAGTGTTGCTGCACTGAATGTAACATTGTGATTAGAGCATGGGATGCCAACAGAAGTAACATCTTTTCCTTTTTTTTAGAAATTTATTTCTGCTAAATTTTTTGTTAAGCAGAATCTCTCAATACTATTCCTTAACACATTAGCAAAATTGCCATAGAAAACACACATAGAGAATGTGTGTTTACACTTGTAGCTGAACTACCTTTCCAGCAAAGGCAAAGCCAGGTTCTCTTGGGAACACATTTGGTCTCTGCAAAACAGTGACTATGTCGGGATTTTTCTTCTCTTTCTAAAATAAACCACAGTAAAGCACAAAGAAGTTGGCAGATGGTCGCTTCCTAATCTGCACATGAAATATCTTCCAGTTACAGAATTTGTTGCTTAATGTCTCAAAGTCCATATTAATTATACACAATAACAGAGGGGCAGTACTGAAAATGACTGGATCTGGTTGTGAGCCTGCACAGTCTTCAGTGTGGAGTTTAATTGTTGCTCCTCATAAAGCAGCTGAAAAGCTCAGACAATGAAATTTTGCCAGATGGTTGTTGATAACACAAGATGTTGTGCTGCTTTTTCTACTGCAAACTACCAGGGGAAAAGCAGGCCACAAAATCTCCCAAGGGTTTGAGGATTTGGGATTTTTTAAGTATGGGATGGAACTCATATTTGTTTTTGAGGTGACAGCAAAGTCTACTAAGTAACTTGTGAGACTTTAAAATAAAATATGAGTGACATTTGATGGCCATGCGGGCCCTATCCTGATCTGCCAGGGCTGAATACTCAATAGCTTACTAGCAGTCACTGAACTACAAGAAAATATGTTTTCAATATACACATTAAGAAATCAGATTAATTACACACCCACACTCTTGTGAAGATGTGTGGTGGTTTTACCACAAATTCAGTGATTTTGGAGCAGAGACTATGAGAAAAGTCACAAACACACCCCAAAAATGAAGAAAATACACAAATATCACAGTTTATTTTGCGCAAACACCAAAACCCGACAAATAAAGTGCAAAACAGACAAACAAATTAAATTTTTCCACGGCCCACGTTTGAGGTGAGGACGCTCTGGAGATAGTGCTTGTCTCTCTCTCCCTCTGAGCCCGGCTGAGAGACTCCGGGGTAGTTAGAAGGGAGCACGTGTTCTCAAGATCCCCTTAGTCGTGAGCCTCTGCCTGGTTTTGACTGAGGAAACAACTCAAGAAGATTACAAAAACCGTGCACCCTCTCCCTCCCTCCTTTTAGCCCAAAGAGAGATTTAGTGCTGAAAAAGGGGAAGATGTGGTCTTTGGCCCCTGGGGAATAGCTGCAAGGTAACCCCCAGGTCACCTGCCTC
>VYZS01076439.1:0-16447 GCA_013400695.1 Neodrepanis coruscans | reverse complement strand
GGGCGGCAGAGGCGGCAATCTGCTGGGCCTGCACCAGCCGACACAGCTCGGACCACCGCCGCCGCTGCCCCACAGGGCTGCGCCACCCAGCCACTGCCGCTGCCCCTGCCGCCGTCCCCCGCCCGGAGCCCGGCCGCCGTCGGCGCCAGGCGAAGCTGCCGCCTCGCCAGCTTCTCCCAGGACCGGGCAAAACCGCCGCTTTTGCCGGCTCCTCTTGGGGCTGGGCAAAGCTGCCGCTGCTGCTGGTTCGCCCGCTGCCGCTGGCCATCGTGGCGCCATCACCCGCAGCCCCGGTGGCTCCCGGCGCGTGCCGCGGCTCCATTCCCGACGCGGTCTCCATGGGCGCAACAGCCCCGGGACCGCGGGACAGCCCCGGCAGGGAATGGTGTGGGGGGAACGGTTTTATTTTTCCAACCCACAACAAGCTGCAAACCTGCCATAGAGAAACCAGTTACTTTCTGATGCTGAAAGGAAGAAAAGTGCCATGGCAACATTCCTGTGCTGTTTAATCACATTTACTGAAAATTTATTAGGTACTTTTGAAGTAAAATGGCAGGAAATAATTTATAAAAAATGATGTCCTTTTAAACACAGACACCTTGAATTTGAGTGTAAAAAGGAAACGAGATCCCTAATTTAGTGGAACCAGTATGATTAAAAATAAGTACATTTGTAAAGTGAGCATTTAGAGAAAAAAAATTATTAATGTGCTTAGTAATAACATCCATCTAATTTATATAATGAGCATTTTCATTTAAAACCATGTTTCTATTCAAAATATGAAGAGATTAAGAGGAAATAACTCAGAGTTGTCAGCATCATCTACTCATATTGACATCAGCATCCTGATTCTGAGTATTGCGTGGCTTTGTGGCTCTGTTTGCCATTCAGTCTTTACAAAAAAATCAAGAACTTCAACTTGTAATTATTTTTTTTTTTAGTTTATAAACTCACATACATGCCATGAAACACTAATTGGGGAAAATCAAAAGAAATACTAGACATTTAAATACTGATTGCTTGCCATGTCAGCAAAAGCACTGAAAGTAGCTATCTATATGGATATAAATTAATATTCATTAGAGCTATTAGAGTGTCGTGGTTTGGAGAATGGAAATCGTTTCTCCCCTTCCTGGCTCGGTCCCGTGTGGAGCCCCGCGGGTTGGAGCGGGGCCCGCTCCTGGTGTGGCCCGGCGGGCGTGCTCCGGTGGGCGGCGTCCAATGAGCTCTTGCTGGACGGTGGGGGGTCTGGGTGAGAGGGCATGGGCCTTGAGCCAGGGCGGCCCGAGCCGTGTCTCTCCTCTCGGGCATAGCGCCGGGTTGCCNCCGGCCATCTTCCTCTCTTCGACTCTGGACACAGCTGTGACCACATTGCTCCTCGTCTTCGTCCTTCGTCTAGCGGCCACGTGGAAAACAGGTCAGCGATAAAGTCGCAGCAGTCTGGTGGGTATTTCCTGGGAGAGCGAGCCATTTTCCTGATCATGTTTTTTCGTCATTAGGTTTTTCTTTCTTCCTTTTTTTTTCCCTTTGTGGCTTTTTTTCTTTCTTTCTTTTCCCGGGAAGGCAGGTGGCCTGGTGATTATCTGCCGCTATTCTCCGGGGTCCAAAGACCACATCTCTTCTCCCAGCACTGAAATCCCTTCCCCGGGGGCCTAGAGGGAGAGGGTAGGGGTCGCTTGCAGTTTCTAACTTTCTTGAGTGTTTTTCTTCAGTAAACAGCCGAGCAGAAGCTCGCGCTGCTGGAGAGCCCTCAGATCAGCCGTGTGCTTCCTCTAATTACCCCAGCGTCTCTCCGGGGGGCCCAAAGAGAGACCAGCACTATTTCCAGAGCATCCTCATCCCAACACGGGCCCTGGGAAACTTAATTTGTCTGTTTTGTTTGCACTTTATTTGTCGGGTTTTGTGTGTGCGCGAAATAAACTGATATTTGTGTGTTTTCTTCATTTTGGGGTGTGTCTGTGGCTTCTCTTGGAATCTCTTGTCCAAAACCGTGGTAAAACCACGACATAGAGCTATTAACTTCCCCTGATAACAACCTTGGAAAATGTTATTTTGTCTTACTCTTTGTGGTTGTAACTTTAGATTGTCATCTTATTTTTGTTCCATCCCAGACTTGCCACCTCTTTTTTTCTAGGAGGCGCTTGTTCATCATTTCCTTAGCTGTCTCAGAGTCCACCCTGTTCCCATTGCACATCAGGAGCACCTCTCCCTTTACAGGACTCCATCTGTTGGTTACTACATGGAGACTGGCATGGCCTGGCTTGGGCTAGCAAAACCAGCCCTGCTGCAGAAGAGAAGATGCTGGTGTTACCCCAGAAAATGTGTTGCTACAGTCTGGGGAATGACTGTGTGCCCCTGATGGGTCACTGATGCCACCTCCATCTCACATGCCTGCGCTCAAGTCCCATAGCCACAGTGCTCTGTATCTCATACCAAAGATGAGTCCTGACTCTTCCTTGAAGGTGGAAAACAGACCTGCTCCTAGAAAAGGCCTTTCATCATCTTCAAATCAACAGGCTTCCACTGGCTTTGTAAGTGATCCAAAACCCCTGCACATTGCCAAGACACCTGCACTGAGATAGCATTTGAAGGTTCACAGTGCCTAGAAAGCCCTGAGAGCCCTATAGGTGGCTAGGGTAGACATTACTCAGCACAGACACTGCAGAGAGTCTCAGAGCCTCCCTGCTTTCCTGCCAAATCCTGAGCAGTGGCGCACCAGTCTCAGAAATACAGCATCATGTTTTACCTGCATGCTTCTTCATGCTTTACAGACACCCTGTATCTACATCGCACCTTTCTTCATACTGGAAATAAAGAGTGTCTGAAGGAGTTTTCTAGGATTGCAGCCACTTAACTCATTGAAGTTTGCCCTTATGATGTCAGTGATTTATTAGTTCCCATGAGCTGCTTAAGTGAATAGATAACAACATACACTAAAACCGCCATATTTATCCAAGTCTGGTGAGCGGGAAGGGAGGATGATCCAGAGAACAGGTAGAGCTCGAGCTCAACTTTAGCATTCTTTTTGTATTCTCTATAATTTAATGGTTCTTTTAAGTGTGTATCTCTGATCTAGCTGATTGCATTTCAGGTCAAACTCAAGAAAAGTTCCACAGAAAAATGGAACCTCATTTATATTACTTCTCTAATCCAACGGTTGTTTAGAATAACCTCATTTCCATTCAATCCCAAAAGATTTTTCAAACAAAACATATTTTCCATTTGCTGGCTAAATGAATGGAGAGGAAAATAAAACAGTTCACATTCAATCCAAATTACTGTAAGGCACCAAAAATAAGAATTCTGTTCTCAGTTCTCATTTTTCAAGGAGACTTCAACAGGAATTTTAAAAAAAGAAAAGGTAATTTCCACAAACTTTCTCTAAGTGTGTCACGTTCTGTTTTCTGAGTGCTTAATAACACTTTCAAGCTTGCAGACTTATTAAACAAGACAAGGACATTGAATTTCTTCTGCATCTCTAAACTTGTATATGCCAGAAAAGTTTAATTTTTTATGTTGTCTGACTAAGCTGGTTATAACTGTCTGTGCTCCCAGCACTGAAATACTGAAAGTTACAAGAGAGTTACAAAAATATTATCTAATATTTTATGTGTTAGATGCCCAAGGTCAAGGGTGCAAATCCCTTAGTCTGAGTGGTGCATCAATGGAAAATTAATAGGCCTGTTAAATGTTAAGAGGTGTTTTAGTCATGTTATTATGCTTGCTAGCAAGGCACAGGGCTGAGATGCTATGGAGGGCAAAGCAGATGATCTAATAAAATAACCTTGCAAGGAGCTCTCCTTCCTCATCTGAAAAGAATCTACCATGTCTGAGGTAGAGGAATTTCTTCCACCAGCTCAGTTGCCACAGAGATAATATTCTTTCATATGCACTGCAAGATAAATATGAGTAGTTGTTCACAGAATCACGGAATTAACTAGGTTGGAAAAGACCTTTGAGATCATCAAGTCCATTCTATCAGCTAACATCATCTCATCAACTAAACCATGGCACTCAGTGCCACATCCAGTCTTTTTTTTAAACACTTCCAGGGATGCTGACTCCACCATCTCTCTGGGCAGCCCATTCCAATGGCCAATCACTCTTTCTGTGAAGAATTTTTTCCTAACATCCAGCCTAAACTTCCCTGGCGCAGCTTGACATTGTGTCCTCTTGTTCTGTCACTGTTGCCTGGGAGAAGAGTTTGACACCCACCTGGCTACAACCTCCTTTCAGATAGTTGTACCGTTACTAGAGTAGCCACTAGAGTTTCTTCACTTTTTCTTTCCACTATACTTGCACAAGGAGAGAGGAGAGAGGAAGCCCCCCTTCAACTAGTTCTTAGCTTCTGGTGCTGTTTTGCAAGTATAGTTCCCTTTAAGAAAAGAAGGTCAGCCAGGATAGGAAAGCAGACTGTCATTTCTTAGGTAAGACAACTAAGAATCTGTCATGACCATTATTCAACTAATCAGGGATAACGTCAACGACCTCATTCTGTCAAAAAATATGTACAACAACGACCTCTTCCTTTATCAGGAACAATGGGATACGACAGCACAGCCATTATTACTGTGTAGATAAGAAAGTATTCCCCTGCTCCCCTGCACAGTAATATGTGCCCAAAGCTTTTTCTAATGTCCCCCATTTCTCATGTCTGGCATATTTTTATTCTGATAATAATAATGGATTGAAATATCCTTGTAAAAATTTACAGATATACCTCACTAATGAGAATTAATTGTTGATGGCAGGATATGGTCTTAATTTGGCGTGGGCTGGCAACCCCATGTACTTAGGAAAGGGCAGATGGCAAATGTGGCCTGGCTGCAGTTTAGCTGGGAAACCTGCACACAGGGTAATTGAACCATCCTGTTGTACAAACTTCTCAGATAATTGGTAGTGGCTTAGAGCTTTATTATTCTAGTTCAGAGGCCATGACCTGCATTTCTGAAGTAATTAATAAATTTTAAGACATTTTAATAAATTTGCAAGGACCATTGTAATTTTACAGACTTATGCTCTGCATAAAGCCAGGCCAAAGATCAATACCAAATAATCTCTGAATCGACCCTGTAATTCCTGACTGAGCACTAGCAGTTGCTTTAGAGAGATGTCACAGGAAGATCATTCACCCCAAATTGAGGTTAGCTGTTTCTTCTCTGTTAAATATTTCCACTTTATTTATATACTCGTTTTGGGCAGCTTCATTTTCCAGCCAATTATTTACATGATGCCTTTTTTCCCCCTCGAGATTTCTAGTATCAAAAATCCCTGCTACAATTCTTCCTGAATCTAAAGTCTTTTTGCAATTCTTGTTTGTGAGAAGCTGAGTGGCAAAGACACTATGAGAAATCAATGAACCCCAAATTGCCTTTAAAAAAAAAAAATCTTTAATGGACAGAAAAAGAACTGGAAGGCTGAGAACCCAGAGGCACATGCAAAGAATACCTCCACAGTTTTAAAATTAAATTCCTTAATGCCATTCTCATTAAAAACTTTTTCCTGCCAAATGTTGTTTGCTTATGACTTCAAACTGCTTGTATTAATGATGAATAACACTTCTAAAAGGTGTTTACGTGCTGCCTTGTCACTGCCATAGACAGAGACTTTATCAAGTGTGAAGGAAAGAGGGAAAACTTACGGAGTGAATTTACAAACTGGGACTCTGTACTCATTGAAAATAACCCTATGATATCACAGGACAAATGCTTTCAGCCCATGGACCAGGAAAGCACCCCTGTGCTCTCTTATAATGGTTTGACACAGACAGACGTTTGCAGATGTCATCAGCTCACATTTTGTTGGCTGCTACTCTTGCAATGCTCAGCGTCTTTCCTGAGACACCATTTTATGAGATAGTCAACACCATCCAGCCAGTAAGAACAACATTCCTGGGTATACAAACTTGGGTTGACTATGCTAAATGGATAGTTCAAATCAAGCAATGGTATCACGCAGTCTTACAGCACCCATACAAAGTGATTGTACCATTACTAGTTTTCCTTTTACTAATTTGTATGATTTTAATTTTTTTTTTTTGTCACAGGCTGGACTCCCTCTTTACTAATGTTTTTGGATATCAGTAAACATGCTTGCAATAGGTTTAATAAACAGAGATGTGAGATGAATGAATGTAGACATTTTGCAGAAATTTACAGACATGCTGACATCAAGTATAACCATGTTCAAGCTCACTGTCAAAACCAGACTCACACTTCTGCTCAATGCTAACAATTTATTTCATCCCCAAATCCAAAGTTCTCTTAATTGGGAGAGTCGAGGTCATACTGAGCTGGATGTAACCAAGTAAGGAGCAGCTCAGCTTACTGCACTTTAAACTACAACTCTATTCAAATCAATACTGTGGACAGCAGTATAAACCTTGAGACTTAATGTGCTCATGCCCACTTCCACAACTGCAGCCAGGTACCCAGGGATGCACCTCTCTGATGTGCTCCTGCCTTCATTTACCTCTCTCCTCCTTCCAGAGACTACCCTGCCAAATCCTAACATCGTAACAAGAGCAGCATGTGGGTATTTCCTTTCGTTTCTACCTCTAAGAGGCCTTATAAAAACACAAATGCTTACAAAGCACATGTAGTGATCAGTTCAGGCCTTGACTGTCCCCAGAAAGCCTTCCCACAGAGGATAAACAGTCAGTCACTTGTGAATTGAAAGATGCAGGTTCAGTCCTTGCACTCTGGCTGTACTTTAAAAGTCTGCCAGATAAGCTCCACAAAATTAAGCATGGCTTGGAAGGCCACATATGAACTGTAAAAAACAAAACCATTACAGATGCCCAGATCAGTTTTTTTATACAAATTACAAATCTCCATGCCAATGTGCCATAACAACAGGTTGCCAACTATGCACATTTAAATACTGAGCAGGACCTGAGGATATATACTCTGTAAGGCTAGAGGTAAAATGGAATGGTGAATAGACAGGCTATCTTATGGCAGTCACAGTGGTCTATGCTGCAGCAAGAATCTTTGAATAAATCAAATACCTGGACAGTGCCTCCTTGGTTGTTGCACTGTGGGTGCAACTTCAGTGTAGTTTCCACAAATTTGGCTCGGCTAAACAGAGACAGGAAGCGCTGGGTTTGGAGAGATACACATACAGACCTGCCTGCCTGTGCACATCCCAATCCCACACAGTGCGGATTCCTCAAATGGGGCAAAATGAGACTGATCTAGAATAAACAGCAGCAGAGGCATATCCTGCATAGACAGATTTTCAATCTTCAAGGCTGTATCTCACTAGCTAAATCACACTTTCCAAGATGAAATGGACTATCCCTGCAGGGTGCTGCATGGTAGTATAAGCACACCCAGAGATTCATCGGGCTTGGAAATATGTTCTGTTGAGTATCCACATACCGAAGGTAGACACAGCCCACCTCCATGGAAAAGAAGGGGGTAGATGGAGAACTGGATGGAGGGTGAGTGAGCATTTGTACAATGTGTATCTGTACAGATGTTATTAGTTTTACTGCTGCGCTTTAAACTGAGTACATTTGGAATATCAACTATGTACCACCACAAGACATGTGGAATAAATTCTAAAGAAAGGAATTAAAAATACAGTTAATTTTTCCATGGCTTAGAACTAGATTTTACTTGCTATACAGATTCCCAAGGAGACTCATTCAAGAGAACTAATGAAACATTAATGCCTGCAAAAGATTTTTAATAGTGGTACTTCAGGAACTATTTGGCTTTGATGAAAGGTTTGACTGTCTGATAACCCTAGAGCCTGCAGTTATAGTACAATATTTATAAATGGAAGAGACATTTACAGCCTCATAAAAGCTGCTGTTTATTGTTATCAAATTGCGGTGTTGCACTGAAACATTAATATGTAGCTTAACCTGTTTCTCATAGCTTTGTTATGAGAACAGATTAAGTAGCTGAGCAAGCATAATGGGCAGAAAACTAGCAAATGCCAAAGTGACAGGGACAATGCATGACAATGAGAGAAGATAGTCAAAATACTGCTACCAAATCTGTAGCCTGCCATTGGCTCTTGAGATATCTGGCTCGAGAGTGCAGACAGTGCACTGTTTCCTGTGAACAAGAAGTTGTCTACATTGGCTGAATCCTCTAATGGTCTAGAACACAGCACAGTTCACAAAACTCACTAAAAAAGATCTGATCAGAATAGTGGAGAGTAAACAGGGTACTACGTTCTCCTGAACACCCTCTTGCTTACAAATATCCATCCATTAATTTCTTCCTTGGTCCCTGCACTGTCTTGCTCTGGAATCCTGCTCTGCTCCTGTATGTACAACTAGAGGGACTGAATAAACCTACAAGAAACACCTTATTTGACTGGGTAGATTCCTATCTTCATCCTGAAATGTTCAGGTTTTGATGTGGGAGCTGGGCGATCAGCTGTCCTAGATAACTTTGAAAATTTCCAGTGCTCAGGCAAATTTTGACTAGGAACCCAATGCCTTGAAAATGCAGGAACCAACACAGCAGACAATAGAAGGATGATATAGCTGTGAAAACTTTTGTTTCCCCTGTTCCACCTGGTTAAGCAGCACATTTAACATGGAACAGCAGCCTCTGTACAGCTGGTGGTGAATCAGAAACAGTATGATGCTTTATTTTCCCCTCTGATGGATATATACCCATGGCAGGCTCTGAACAAGTGTATTTCTATTTAAAACATTATGAGTTCATAAAGGATTGCAGAACTGACATTGATGCTTTTATTTTCAAATCAGTTCAGCATATAACCTCTCTCCTTCAAGGAAAGTCTTGAGCAAATAGACCACGCAATGTGATGTGAAGGTTAATGAGCATAGACTTTGTCTGCCTAAAACTGACAGAACAATGCTGCTTCTTCCTTTGAGATCTCCAAGGTGGCTTGTGAAAGTTGTAGTTCTTTGTCCTGCTTGCGGTCTGAGATCCTACTGCGAACTATACTTCTCTAAAGCATTCTGTCTATCTTGGTGTCAGACTATGAAGTACAGCTTAGTTACATATATTTTAGCACAGTGTCACATTGGAAATAGCAGTACTTCGAGAGATCCTGTTCAGAGGAGATGGAAAGGACTGGAAATGCAACTTACCAGAATAATGCACACCCTAACATCTTTTTCAATTGGGTTATAATGAAACTCCATAGATCCCTAAAATTCAGGTATTGAAAGCTACCTGAAATGGACTTTTCAGCTTTTCCACTGGAAATAGAATGCCTTTACAATCCAACAGGAATCGTATTTGCTGCTGAAATATCTTTCAGATATCAATTTCCTGTCCAGCTCTACGAATTCCTAATGAATTCCTAAGAAATCCATCTTCCTAAATCCCTTAAGTGTTTTGGAAAGCTTAATTTTAGTTTTTTTTCCATCCACTGAGAACAAGACTCTGATGTTCTGTATTTCAATCACTTTTTTTGTTACAACCTGTTAGGCAAAAACATCAGTGAGATGCTATAAAGATCCTGAAGATCTTTTTATTATATACATCTCAGGGCCTTTAATACAGTTGGCACACAAGCTGTAAGAGGTCTTTATGCTCCATCTTCAGCACTCTGGGTTAAAAGCAGCAGCATCCTATAGACCAGAGGTGCAACGTGCTACAGAAGTGCTCCTTGGTAGTATGCATGTAAAGAGCTGAGCGAGGTGACTGTAGAAAATTGTATGCCTCAAAATCTTCCACATATTAATGGCAAGAAAATAATGAATTGGGGAAGTAAATAAAAAACAAAACTAACCAAACAAAAACCCCTCAGTTGGAATATTCACCTTTATAGAAGGACAGAGGTTCTAGCATCACTGTGAATACATAAGGCTAAGTGTTGAGCTGCCTATTTCAATGTGGGTTACACATAACTAAAACAGAAGGGCTTAATCACTGGCCATCATTTACAAATTACAAATTAAACTAGACGTGGTCAGGAATCTACAAAAGTACCTCTGCTGCCATACACACCAATAGGTCTCACCATGGACGTAGATGATCAGGATGGCTTCTTGGATTTGTGGGACAAGAGGAAATAAGGGCAAAAGAAACTCCCAGTAATTATCTACCTATCCTCCTTCCCATTCATCCTACATTCCTCCTTAACTATGAAATGTTTATTTTCCATGCTTGTCTTCATATTTAAGGCTTAGTATCTTTTATTCCTCTCCTTAGGAATCTAGAGACTTAATATGAGCCATTAAGAATAAAAAAGGGAACGATTCTTTTGGCAACAGTAATACACACATGTAAATCTTTGCTTTTTTAATTCATGCACTGCATCTTTGTTCCCTGCTGAAACCAGCATGATAAATGCAAATTTAAAATTGGTTCTTAATTTGAAGACCATTGAGTTTTGGTACTCCAGACTTGCATGTGCAAACTTTGTGACATTTATACCAAGGCACCAGGGTTATTTAAATTTATTTTTCATTATCAGTAAAAGAGCCTTTAATATATTATGCCATGATTAATTGAACATAAGTGTCCAAAACAAAAGAAAAGCAAGGGGAATGCTTTTAACTCAAGTTTTAGTACTAAGCAGTTTTTCATAATGAAAACATCCTACCCTTTCTTCAGCCTACATGAGAATTTTAGGAAAACAGAGATGAAGTTCTTAAAGTCATTGTCCATGTAAAAGCTTATCTGACCATATAACCTCCTCCAAAAAGGTTCTGATTAGTTTTTTCCTAGAGGTCAAAATACTATAAAGCAAATATTTTACTAGTGTTACACTGCCATCCCATTTCAAAGCTGAAACAGTATACAATGAAGACCGAACACATAAAATGTTTCTTCTAGCTGTATGTACTGTTTCCAGTGCAGACCACAACCTAAATGCATGCACAGAGTGCCCAGAGATGCCTTCTTCCAGTTCTGACTGCTAGATCACTTGAGCGCACCAAACTGCTGTCATGGGTGATTGCCAGCTGCGTTGACTCTAATTAGATTCTGCAATTTCCCTCTCTTGGCAGCTTTGGGGATGTCTTCCCTGCTGGAAAACACAGCAGGCACAGATATACAATCATTGCAGAACACAGAAACCATCCCTGTCTGGTACTCCTGTCTGAGGGCACCGCAGCTCTTGGAGCTTGCCACCTGGGAATGAGCCTATAGGAGGATCAGTAGCTTAGCCTGGGTGAGGGCAGCAGGGACACAAAGTTGTCACACCTTGCTGTGCTCAATTCAACAGCAATTGCTACCGTCAGCCTTGTGCCACACAAGCTGGCCCCAGCAAGCTGTACATGTCGCACAGGAGGAAACTTTGCCAGCAGCAGGGTGAGCTGAGGCCATGCCTGGGCCTTGGAGAGAAAGAAAAGAGTTGAAATAGGCTTCACTATGCATATTCCTCCAGCAGAAGCCAACAAACAATTACTGCAATTTACAGCTGTCAGCCCCAAACATAATTAATATGCAATCACAACCAGGCAACCATCTTAAGGGAGAAAACAGTCTACTTAGCTCACTTACCCATAGTAAAAAGGACTTTATTTTTAGGGATCACAGCTAATGGCAGACAGTTTCTTGGGGGCCATCAGGACTTAAGCAGATGTGGGAGCAGATGGCAGAACAATAATGCTTTTTTGGATGATTGACTAATACCTTTTTGCCAAATGCCAATGGTAATAAAGATATTTTGCCAATCTTAGATCAAGTGACAAGGAATTTTTTCCCAAAAGGTGACAGGAGTTGAATTTTAGTTTTCTTTGAGTGTTTGTAAGCACCAAGATGTCCTCATGAACTGTACTCCACAATGTTTTTGCCTTCTTTGCCACCCTCTAAGAAATTTTTGTTTTCTGTATATTTTGAAAAGGTAATACAAATATTTAATCAGTTTTGTCATGTCTGAACTCTGTTGAAAGCAGGATGACATATTTACCAAGGCACGGGAGTAAAATCTGTCCAGCAGAAGGGAAAATTTATGGCTGCAATTTTGCAGAATGGTCCCTACGATGCAGTAAACCACAAGAATGAAGCATGAAGAGTTTATTAAAGCCATAAGAATCCTGAGATGAGATTACAGCCTTTATACTCTGCCATGCTTCAGATTTGATAACACACATCTCCCACTGAACCCCTCCTCCTGCCAGTTTTTCTGGAAAGGCAAAGAGGAGAAAAAATCCACAGAAGATTGATTTTGATTTCACATGTAGCATTCTCATTAATGTTCAAGGCATCAGCTCACACAGATCAAAGTGGCAGAAGACGCTGACATCAGCTTTCATATATGAGAGGTTATCACTCCCTGATGATAAAATTGCTGGATTATCAAGGAGTGCATCTGAAAGTCTATAGCTACTGTAAAAAGCATTGTGACATATAAATGCACAATGTGACACCATTACTGTATCATCTTTACTGGAACACTTAGCAAAACATTTTCAGTGTCACCAAATGACAGTCATGCCTTTGATTTTATTTCTCAGTTTTGTAGCCTTGGAAACCATAATTTGGGGTGGGGGTAGAGTGGAGGTGGTGGGGTGTAGCACTTTATTTTCTTTGCCCTGATTGCCTTCAGCCCTGATATGACCATCTGCAGAGGAAAATGTGCCATGAAAGAACTGGACCAGCATGGCTAAGGAATATTTCACCTTTTCCAGAGCTGCTGATGAAGTGATATTGTAGTAGCAAATGATCCCTTAACACCAACATTAGAAATGCTTATTTTAACATTTCAGTTTGTTGTGGTTTTTTACATTTAGTTTGCTCCTATGCAGAACCTCAGGAGTAAGAGACATGTTGTTCTCTGGACTTTATACAAGCTATACCCTGTTTGCTTCTTTTGTTGGCAAGGCAGACAAGTCAAGTAAATATTTCTTAGTCTTCTTCTTTAATGCAGAGTACTGACACAGACCTAAAAGGATTTGGGGCATAAAATAAATGGGAACCCCAAATTTCCCAATACCCATGGAGCATACAATCTCTGGTACTTGGCTTTTGACAGCAGAGAGATGGATTGCAAATTCTCTGTTGATCTTGGATAATAGTTACATTCACAGCCGCTCTTCTTCCTTATTCTATGTCCTTACCATTAAACACAGGCTTAGGGAAGAGTTGACAGCAGGCTATGGCTACACAGGAAATGGCTACACACAGGAAATGGCTACCTAAAGAAGCTTGGACATTTAGCTATACATTTCTCTAAAAGCTTGGTTGGTTGTCCTGCTCTGAGAAAGTTTTAGGAAAAACAAACCTGTAACATTTTTTCCCAATCTGGGAATCATACAGGAGAGCAGATCCATCCTTTCTTGATAATTGCAGTATGGTCAAAATGTACCTCACTCAAAGTCATAATGTGTTATTTATGACAAGGATTGTATATGTAAGGGTAGGAAGTACACTTGTAGCAAAACTTATTCAGGTTTGCTTCTTATGAACGATTGGATTGGCAGGGGGGAGGGAGAAGGTTGTGTTNAGAATAGAGCAGGCTGTAGGCCCTGCTCTCTCATCTAAAGCTGAGTTGTGCAAAGGAGCTTATTGCCCTCCAAAAATCCTATAACTCTGAAAATTCCCAACATGTTCTTGTTTATCACAAATCTAAATCAGTCTAGAAATCTTCAGTCGTAATTACTGCATGAAGACTAAATCTCAAAATGCAATTCTAAAATAAGTTCTGAAATTGTTAATACACCATCAGAAAGTCATGTGTGAGTAGTCCAAAAGAAATTAATTTTTATGGCTCTAGCCTTGGCCAACCTACCAACAGCCTGCCGATTCAGACTCAGTGCACATCTGTCTACTCCAGCTGGTTTTGAACAGCTGCATCTCCACTCTGTCTCAGTGCTTTGCTGATTATCTTTGATCTGAGAGAGGACAAAAGAATTACTAATATTGCTCAGGACCTAGATCCCATGCACCAGTGAGAAACTAAAGATATTTGATTAGGTTTATCTAAGACTAAAGTGTGATTCACAAAGGCAGGAGGTTTGCAGTTGAAGCAAACTGTAATTAAGAGTCATGACCTTAGGGACATGGCAAACGTCACTTGCAAATGAAGGCCACATGTTACTCCAAACAAGTAGGGTAAGTTACTCCATACAAAGTAGGGTAAATAATAGACAAGAAACTGTAAAATCACAATCACCATCATAATAGTTCATCCTGATATTAAAATGACCTATTACTTTTTGAGCATATCAAGCTGTTGCACAGAATTTACTTGTGTTGCTGATTATGGTGTATCTGTGGCTTTTAGCTGCCTGTAGGATCCAGAACACACCAAAGAATGCACACATCCAGATAGCCTGGATGTTAGTTCAAGCTGAAGTCCATAGCTGTTGGCTGTGCTGCCTAAACTTGCTTTGAACTATCCCATTCACCATATCAACCCAATCCTAAAGAATCATGTAGATGAATGACAAAAACAAGCCCTTTCCACAGAACAAAACTAACCTTATCAACTCCCGCTAAACAAACAGAAAGCTCAGATGGCTGAATAATGGGAAAAGCTTCTTGGTTTTTGATTGGAAATAATAACATGCCACCCTGGAAAAACAAAATCAAAAACCAGAAAACAAGCAAAAGAACAATGAACAAACCACAAAACCAAAGAGCAGAGTGCTATGCTAGAATAACTTGAACAGGAATAGCATAAAATGCCTTTTTGGAAAGTCATTGACCGCCTCCTTTTTATATAGTGTGAGGTCACAATCTGACACACTGAGTAACACATATCCCTTCCTTCCTTCCTTCCTTCCTTCCTTCCTTCCTTCCTTTCTTTCTTTCTTTCTTTCTTTCTTACTTTCTTTCTTTCTCTCTCTCTCTCTCTTTCTTTCTTTCTTTCTTTCTTTCTTTCTTTCTTTCTTTCTTTCTTTCTTTCTTTCTTTCTTTCTTTCTTTCTTTCTTTCTTTCTTTCTTTCTTTTTAAATGTAAATAGTAAGCTTGTGATACAAGATCAATATAGTGAGTTCTTAAATACATTCCAGACAGAAATCAGACTGAAGACATGATGAAAAAGTACCACCCAGCAGAACTAATAATGCATCCTGTCAGCACTTGTAACAGTCCAAAAGCAATTTATCGACTAGAACTGTGAAGAAAATATTTCTGTTCAGTGGCATCTTCTGTCATTTTAAAACACCTTTGTATTGCAAAATAGCACAAAAGTTGGTATTTCTTGTGAACCTTAAAAATACTTAAAAATTCTTGTGAAATACCAAGAGGCTGTGTTTTCATATTGTTGAAACTTTTTTGTTTAAAAAGAGAAGAGAGTGTTTTAAATCAGCATTAAATCAATATAAAAGAAAATAAAGAACATTTTAGACTAAAATGAATAT
Source organism: Neodrepanis coruscans (assembly GCA_013400695.1). Taxonomy (NCBI): domain Eukaryota; kingdom Metazoa; phylum Chordata; class Aves; order Passeriformes; family Philepittidae; genus Neodrepanis; species Neodrepanis coruscans. Next base: position 1,194 of record VYZS01076439.1, on the reverse strand, counting down.
TATAGCAAAAATCTCAATGTAATTAAATAAGATAACATGAAAATTAACTATTTTAACTGAGACAAACAATTTAGCATTACTTAAATGACATGAAGAAGCTATTTTCTTCCACCCCTTCTGACTGAAAAAAGGCATCAAATTGTAAATGTACCCATGAAATTTCTGCTTTGCTAAAACTGCGCAGTTCCAGTGGAAAAAGCTACATTTTGATATAGTTCTTATTTGTACATATAAAATATGGAGTCTGATGCAAAAAAAATGTTCCACTACCCTGTTCAAGGGTAAGCAAACTGGCTATAACAGTAAGATCCCCTGTCTGAGCAATGAAAGCTGGTAGATGGTGAGGTCTTTTGAAAATATTTTCAGTTTTAGCTCAAAATATAAATATTTGTAATGAAATCTTCAGATCATGCCTGGGAAATTTGCCTCTTTAGCTGAATTTTGAGAGCTACAGAGTGTTTGATAGGACCAGATGCAACTCAGATGTGTTAATGAGATAGCATAAATTCTAGTAAGTATCACTAAAAGTTTATCAGATTGTGACCTTCCCAAATTAAAAATATAATGTCATTAAGTACAACACAGCATATCATAATGCTCTACAACATTCTACTTCCTTTTTCAACTTGTCAACTCAGGTGAGGCTTTTTGCAACTATCCAGCAACACTACACTGATAAATTCAAGTATCTCACTGATGTTCTCAGACTGCTTTTTCCTGCAGAGCTTCTGTCCACTTTAACACATAAAGTGAATGTTCTCTGATTTCCAAAAAAATTTCTTTGTCAGCAAGAGCAGGTGAGGATTTGCTAAGCTAGATGAAAAGCTGCTGCTGAAGACACCACTTGGAATTTTAAAACCTAGTTAGTCCCAAGTTTCTTTTACCCATCAAAAGGTTATTATTTAGCCTGCAAAATTGTATGTGATTAAAAGGTCAAGCTTTTAAAGGAGTTCATGTTTTAATGCTATCAGTAGTGAACCTGTTGAGTTAATGCCCATATTAGGTCGACAAGTCAAGTATTCTGGCCTATTAATATTTATAGACAAGTGTATTGGGTTTTCTGTGGCCAGATTTTAGTAGCAGCATCAGGGCTGTAGGGTAGGCTTCTTCAAGAAACTGATGGATGCTTCCCCCAGGTCTGGCACAGCCAATGCCAGCTGGCTCTAGCCTGGACCTGCTGCTAGCCAAGGCCAG
>VYZS01076438.1:1580-17876 GCA_013400695.1 Neodrepanis coruscans | reverse complement strand
GGCTGCGGCGGAGCCCCCGCGGCAGCGCCGGGCGCGGGGCTCGGGCGGGGGCCGGGTGGCGCCGGCGGCGGGGAAAGGCTGGGGCCGACAGGAGCCGCTCTCCCGGGCCTGTGCGTCCATGCACTGCGGAGAGCGCTGCGGGCGGAGCAACCGCCGGGGCGGAGGTGGAGGGTGTCGGGCTCCGTGTGTTGGGCCGGGGAGGGCGGGAAAGGTCCAGCCCTGCGCCAGGATGGAGGTGAGACCCTCGGGCGGCGAGAGGAGGGCGGGGGCAGCGCTGTTCCTGGGGCTGCGGGGGAGGCAGCGCTCGGGGCTGAGCCCTCNCACAGATACCGTAAAGTCACCCGGTGCAAAGGACAGAGGTTATTCCCGTCCAGGAGAGCAAAACGTAGAATCCAAAAATGCTCCCCCACTTAAAATATACCCACGCTAATTGGGGCACGTACGCCACCAGGAAAATCAGATTATCTGAAGACCTGTGGCAGAGCAGGGCAAAGGGAAGCCCATGGGAACGATCCCCTCCCGACAGGGGACCGCCCAGCACTGCAGGTCGCCCGCCGCCCTTCTCCCGCTGCAAATGCCCTGATCCACAATCCTACCAGTAGTAGGAACTGTAGGGATGAGACATGGAAAGAGGGGAAACTTGGTTAGGTATTAGGAAGGAATTCTTTACTGTGAGGGTGGTGAGACGGCGAGCCAGGTTGTGCAGGTTCAAAGACTGGATGGGGCTTTCAGTAACGTGATCTAGTGGAAGGTGTCCCTGCCCATGGCACGGGACTTGGAATAAAATGATCTTTAAGTCCCTTCCAATCCCAACCATTCTGGGATACTATGGCCCTCCCGCCGGGGGACACCAGGCGTGACGGGAGCCCAGAGAAACCACCTCAAGGGGCACAGCCCGCATTAACTAAATCCCCCGACGACTTCGGACGCGCAGTTCTAAGTATCTCCACAAACAGAAGCCGGGCGGGGGCTCGGCGATGACGGACCGCCCGGAGCGCCGCTCCCTGCCCGGCCGCGGGGTGAGCCAGGGGACGGGCAACAGCGAGCGGAGCCTCCCGGCGGGGCGCCTAACCAGCAGCCGGCAAGGGCGGCGGTGGGAAGGGGAAGTGGGAAAGGGATCGAGACCGGGACAGGGAGGGGACCCGGATCTCTCGAACACCACCCGCACCGCCCGCGCCCCGCGCACGCGCGGCCTCCCAACAGGCGGGCGCGCGCACGTGACCNACGGCCCCGCGAACCCGGCCCTTCCCGGGGCTTCCCGGCGTTACGGCGCGGTGATTCCCGGGAACACGTCCTGCTCCAAGCGGCGTGTTGCCCGTGGGATCCTCGTTGCCTTCGTGAGCCGAGGCTGCGGTGCGTTGTCTGAGGGGCGGACGGGGCTGTGCCGGGTCGGACGGCGCTGCTGCAGGTGCAGCGGCGTGAGACATCCTGCTGCTGGACAGGTATTTCCAGCTGAATTATTCATTCGTGCCGACTCCGGAGGGGTTCTTAAACAAGGGCGGCGGGAATTGCTCTGCGAGAATGGATCACTTTCGCTGTGTGCCGCTCTGAGTGGGTGGTGACTTATTATGGCTGGGGCAGGAGAAAGAATCGCTGGGTTTTGTGGTGTTGGCCCCCGTCTTTTATTATTTCACCACCAGCTACTCTGCTTTTCCTTGAATATGTAGTTTTCCGGTTTGTTATTAGATCTGGATGATCTAGCTCTGCGCTTCTCGTCTCTTTTTTTTCACTTGTATTTTTTGTCACTAGTAACGGAACAACCCAGAAAGAGTGTACAAAATTAGTGAAATTCGTTTAATTGTCCTAATAACCTGTATTTAGCGTTGCTAAAAAGAGTTAAAATATAGAAGCACCGAACTTCATGGGGTAAAAATTCTGCTCGTGAAGTTTGGAGGCATAACCCGCCCCCCTTCCCCCGCCCCGGTGTGTCTTTGAGAGTTAATGAAATGAAACAAGATGAAGAACTTGAACCTGCTGTGCAGAACGTTCTTCTTTCAGCAGTGTCTCGGGCAGGTGGTCTGAGCTGCCTTGGGCTGAACAGCTCTGCCTGGCAGAGGCCTTTTTACAGTGCCCTTCTTTGAGAGTCCGGACTTTCACAAGCACAGCCGCAAAGCACGGGCTGTAACATCGGACGCGTGTTTTACAAAACTGTGTGAGAACCAGGGAAACGAGAGCTGGGAGCGGCGGCGGAGGAGCTTTGTGGAGCCCCGTAAACCTGTGCTGTGGTGCTGTCTCTGGCCTGGTAAATTACCTCGCCCTAATTCCTGTTGCTCCCGCTGTAAAGGGGGGAAAAATGGTTACAAATTACACGAGGTTGTTTAGGCAACAAATGTTGCCTAAAAGTAAAATACCTGTGGAGGGAAGTGCTCACTTCCTGAAATTATGGCCATGGTAAGTCTAATGCTGTAATTGCTTTCATTTTAGAAATTCCAGCTGAAAGGTGACACTTTCTGTTTTCTTGCTTGGTGTTCTGTTGGCTTTTGGTGAGAGATTCAAGGACGCTAATGGAATTTTTTCCTCTATATTACTAATTTTACAGTGCTCTAATTGCTTTTCCCTGTGTTTAGTAAACTACTGATTTAGTAAGAGGGTTTAGTAATTTGGAAAAGGAGTTGTAAACTGGAAGCATAAATGAAAATTTACGTTATCTGAATAATAGACATGTTCCCAGGTGAGCAGGAATTCAAGGCTCTGAATTCTTCTATTAATGAACATTTCTTCAGTGTGAAAAAACCATTTTACAAAGGAAACTGTTGTATATAATTTAAGTGGCTTTTTGCTTCAAGGTCATTTAATTTATAATTAATGCTAACCTCTGATTTGTGAGTTACCTGACACAGAAAGGGGGTGTCCTTGTTCTGGGTGAGTACATCTGACTATACATCTCACTAAACTGATGTGATTTTGTACAACAGTGCGTGATGCTGTAGGTTAATTACATTTTATTTTTACAGATCCCCTGAAAGGTCTCTGATTAAGTTACTAGAGTTATCTGATCAGCCTGTTCTAAGTCAGCCTACAAGAGAAGTTTTGGAAGTGTAACAAATCACCTCTTCTTGCCAATGGCTCTGAGCATCAACCTGAATAATTACTGCAGTTCAGTGGATGCTTAGGAACTTGTCAAAATTGTGACTTTGAGCCTTTATGTGTATCATTACAGTTATTGTGATTTTTCTCTGTGTGGGCAAGTCCTTAATGGTAATTTTCTGTAACCCTTTTTTCCCCTACAATAATAGAAGCCAGTGTTGATGAAATTTTGTGTTTTGTTTTCTAACCACAGTGTTGTTGCTAATTTGCCACTGCTGGCCTGATTTAAATCTGATTTCCATAATTTAAAGCAAACCATGTTTTTTCTTAAAGCCAACAAAAGCCCCAAACAAGAGCATTTCTTTTCAAGACTTTTCCTAGAAAAAGCCCAAGCTTGTGCAACTCTCTACTGAAAGAAACCACAGAAATGTTCTGGAAGGGTGTGAGTAGTAGAACAACTGAATAGGATGGACTTGCTTTAGAAAATATGAAATGGCATCTTTAGTAATCTGAAGTCTTAAAGGCAAATGCTAAAGAAATATTGAACAATAAATAGTTGTTCTCAAAACAACTGGAAACACAGAACTTGCGTCATGAATAGAAAGAAGAGCAGGTGAAAAATAGAGCCAAGGAAGTGCAGTTGAAAATATACGGAAAATATATAATTGCTATATAAAGTGTAAAATAAAGCCTTTCCCTCAACCTACAGATATGAACTTTATAGTACTGGTGTTTTAATTACTATGCTTTTACCTTTCACCTCCTTTCAGTTTTAATACCAGGTTCTACAAACCCTAAATTATGATTTTGCGTATTTCTGAAAACTGTTCAAATGCATTTTTGGGAACAGTTTTAGGTTTGCATTTCATCACCAAAACAACTTCTCATTTATTCTGTGAAGTTTGGCATGTGAGATTTGTACATGTGGATGTTTAGTTGTGATTGAACACAGAGTTAACGTAATTAATGACACAAACAGCTCTAGTGGAGAGTGTAGGATGTTTGAGCTTCTGTGTTATCCCCTTGCAAACTGCTGGTGGTGGATCACCATCAACTCACATGCACACATCAGAATGAAGCGTTGCTTGAAAAGTCCATCAACAGAAATGCTTTTTGGGTCTAAACAGCTGTTTAATAAAACAGTTGTGAGGTGACAATGCAGAATTCTTGTTACAGTTTGAGATCACAGGGAACTTCTGTCACAAAATGCAAGCAATGCAAAAGCTTCCCATAAGATTCACCTCAGTATTTTCAGCCAGTGAGATGGGAGATGGGGGAAATATTTACAGGCCCCCAAAATCTCAATTAAAAATGCATCCACTTTTGGTTAGACTTCCTTGTTTCTATTCTTTACGTGAGCTTCCAGTATTAGTGGAAATTCTGTGTTTCCAGCTGTTCTCAGAACAATTACTTATTGCTTAGCCTTTGCTCAGTATTGGCAGCATTTTTGTTTAATCATTTGGCAGTAATTTTCTCTTTGAAAACATTTGTCCAGGAAAAAGTTCTCAACTATTTTTAGCATTTTTTTAAAATAATACCCAACCTTAAGTGAGGAAAGCTTTCAGTCAGTTGCAGCTTCAGGTGTGCTGCACATGTATTCTGTGCTCTGAAACATCACAGTATGGGGTGTTATTTGTGTTGTTTCAAATAAAATAAAAGGCAAATGAGCAGTCACTGTGGCTGTATAGCCAGTTCTAGGATAGAAACACTATGAAATTATTCGTTGTTAATAACAAGGTGAAGTATTTTGTGCTGTCGTTGGTGGAGTCCTGTTGAAGATAAAAATTTCAATCATTTTTTAAACTGGAAAAGGCAAGTGCTGTAATTGAGACCAGAGCAGGCAGAGAGGAGAAAGGATTTCTCCTGTCCACTAGGAGATTGTTAGTCCTTTGTATAACCTTCAGTAATCAGTCTGTACTGATATGTGGTGTATTAGCTTTGGCATATTGCCATCCTAGAATAAAATAAGATTAATGCAGCATTTCTAGTCATTTCACCAAGATGAGTTAATTTAATCTTGGGTGGTTTTTAATAAACTTTTAAAGTGAGTTGAATATTGAGCGAAGTTTAAAATTTACAGTCTTTATTCAAGAAAAATAAATAAAAACTATGGGTTTAGGCCCTAAGGAGTCTCATTTGCTTGTTTTTGTATCTGCCTGTATAAATAGAGTTTTGGGAAATACTTTGCTGTGCAGCAGCTGCACAACTTTTGAGCTACAACGGAAGAATTCACTTCCGAGAAAGAAAGCAGCAGTAGAAAAGCTTATTGAAAGCTGTCCCTGAGCGTTATCAGCTGCTCTTGCTTCCAGGGAGACCAACTATGCAGCTGAAATGTAGAAAACTGAGTGCTTTCAACCTGTCAGATTGAACGTGGGTACCTCATCAATAAGTGTGCAGTGTCAGTCAGGAAAACAAAAGCAGGCAGGTGTTTGTTTTAAGAGTTGTTTTGGTTGGTTGTGAGAATTTTTTGCTCATAATTTCATACTGTCCTATAATTGTGTTTAGGCTGAGCTATTTTAGCTCTGAGAAGGGAAAAATGGAACACAAGGGATTTGCAAAAGCCAGGGAATGTTGTCTTGTTAAGATGCTCCCTTGGAAGGCTCTGGGAGTTTGTAATTAATCAGCTAAAGCAGCTTAGCTCAAACAATGTGTGAACCTCTGTCATCAAGCATTTTCTTTAATTGTTTACTCAAATTCTACCGAGTTGAGTCTTTCAGACTGAAGGATCTTCACTGTCCTTCACTGTTAGACTGGTACAGGCCATGCTGGTGACTCCTCCCAGAGACCGGGAGATTCAATTACCCCGTGGATATCAAAGAGAGGAGGCACAACTCCCATTGAATTTACCTGTAGTTATGGATGTGTGCAACAGATACAAATGTGTTCAGTATAATGATTGTGTCTCTTGCATAGCCTTAGTTTACAAACAAGCATTCAAGCAGATTACAGGCTGAAATTTCCACTAGGGCAGAAGGGATGAGGATTAGGAAGGTCTTTGCTCAGTACTTGAAACCAAAAATTTTGTGCATCTTGCGCGGCTTTGAAGTAGTGAAGGGTTGTGACAGAACTGTCAGCTGGAGGTGCAGTTTCTGTCTTTTGGAGGGAGGAAGAGAAAATATCCATTCACTGAAACCTGTTACAACTTCATTTATTAAAAGCTAATTAAAATTAAGTAAGTTAAATGTTTCAAAAGAAAAAGAGCCAGTAAGCAACCCTTTGTGATAGAAAGCAGGTCAGGTAACCTGTCTTCTGACTGCTTTTGATAGTTGAGGGCTTTCAAAAGCTGTTCTGGAATCTGTGTGAACCTTTGCTGTTGTTTGGGGTTTTTTGCTTGTTTGTTTCTTTTGTTCAAAAGTTATTCTGGAATCTATGCACCTTTGCGGTTTGGTTTGTTTGTTTTTCCTCTCAGGTGACCTTAATCACTAACATGAAAAACAGGTATCTGTCAGGGGAGGAAGGGAGGGAACCTTATAATTTGCCTTTCTAGGAGCAGCTTTAATGTGTTAGTCAAGGAAGAACAGAAGTAAATGGTGGCAATTCAGGAGCTGCAAGACACCTCATTTTTGCTAATTAATGATTTCATTGAGGATACTGACTATTCATCCTTTCATACACAGTACAAAAAATAATTGTTTCTCCTTGGGTGATTACAAATACAAAGTTGTTTGTCATCCTTCTTATTCAACTTAATTAAAAGTACTGCTTAGTCAGCCTCAAGAAGAAAATCTGTATATATGTCAATAAATTGTGATAATAGTTTACTAGAGCATAACAAATAGTATCTAAAAGTCTGCTGGAATAAAATGCTTCATAGAATTTGATGCTACTTGTTCAAACAGGTTTATTTATTTCTTCTTGACTAGGAACTAATGGATTTAGGTTTCCTAAGTTAGAAATTCTCCCTGCCATGTTTAGGGGTATGGTTTTGATTAGTATTTAAATCTTGTTACTGTTTGGAGCTTCCAACATTTTACCCATTTTCTTTCCAAAAGGCTTTTTGTCTGAATATGTTTTATGTTGCTTACCAGCCTTTGGAATGGTTTTAATAATGATGAGAAATGCTCTGGTAGACATATGGTTGCCCTCATGGTGCCAGCCCTCACTATTGTCTTAAACTCATTCCCTGAACTGAACCAGTTCAAATAGTGCCAGATTCTTTTCCTTAAAATATAAAATTATTTGTGGTTGATTTTTTGTTTTTGCTGTATGACGTTTGTGCTGGGCAGTGGAACATTCAGAGACTCCATTTCCAGAGCAGACAACTCGCCGTCACTTTCATTTTATTCTTTATTAGTGGATTCCACTTAATTTGCTTTCAAAGGACAGGTTCATTGTAAAAACCTGGATTGTCTGGCAAAAAGCTTTTCAGACTGTACAGAGTGTTTTCTTTTTGTGTGTACAGTTACTGTGATTTATCTTTAATTACACTGTAGTTCTGATTTCAGATTGATTTGTCTCTTAGTGGGCTTGTGCCAAGCATATTATCCCCTTTAAAAGAGGACTCTTGGTTTGACCTTTCAATCAAATATTTTAGAATATTTTGAAGCATGTGAAGATAATATTCTGTTATTAAACCAGGAAATCAGCAATCCTTCCTCCCACCACCCCCAATCCATAGTTCATTTTTGTAATGTTTAAATGCTCAGAAGAAGAAAAGATTAGTGGTGGAAACTTATTTGTAAGTAGCTTGTTAAAAGATTCATGCGTTGCTGTTTGGATTCCTTAAAAAGAGAGAAATGTGCAAAATGCCTGACATTCAGAACTGGAAATCAGGATTGGTCTGGGAAAATAACATTAGAACTGGGTTGCCAGATGTTAACATGTTTTATTAGAAATGAGAAAGAGGAGACTAATCTGCTTCTGCATTCTCAGTGCAGATTGAAAACCTCCTATTCACCCAAAAATAGATAAAATTGAAAAACAATTCTTTGAACTAAAATCCTGGTATTACTTTTTTATAGACAGAATATTTTGTGAAGCTGTTTTGTTGTGTGCACTGTTGAAGCTTTAATTGAGAACATCCAGACAATTATCTGTCTTTCCTCCTCTGGGCCCTGATTAAAACTTAACCAGAAAAACTTTGATAGGAAAAATTAATACAGCATTGTGATAATCAAGTGCGGATGGTTTGTGTGTTTGGGAGTCTGGGCCAAATTATTTTGTCTGAATTATGAGATATACTCTGCAAGGACTTTATTGAATGACCAGATTGATTAGGAAACAAAGGGGATTTTATTGTGGGAGTGTCATTTCTTTAGATTTCTTAAGTAGCAAGATGGAATGTAGCAGGTAATTTTTTTTTCTTAAATTTCACCATTTTTAATCTTTACCTTCTTTCTCTTGTTTTCTGTTTTTTCTCTTCTGTTTGAGAGGTTTTTGGTATATGAAGTTAGGTATCTAATTAGAGGGTAACATCCAGTCAGTTCCAGCAATACTTTAACTGTTTAAAATGTGTTGTGTGCCTTTTTTTTTTTTGCTTCTGTAAAGAAGTTTAGTTTGAAAAGCAGAACTATCTATCCAGTGTTTAGAACTTCATTTTCTGGATTTGAGGTACTTTGCAGTAAGAAATGTGTGAATACAAGAACCAAAATTCTGAAAATAGAGTTGTTACTGGTCTTTCTCGTATTAGCAGACTGGCAACAGCTTTGCTTATGAGTCAACATGGTGATGTTGTACAACAGCGTCCTTACAGCCTGTTACCAGCTCTTCCTGTTCTGGTACAAGGTTGCTGTTTGTCTCTGTACAGGGAGGGAGTGCTTGGAAAAAGTCTGTCTCCTGCGTGTCTTCAGATATAAAGGGTGAATTTTGTGAAACATTTTGTAACTTGAATGGAGGAGGAGGTGACAGGCTGGAGCTCATAAGTGAAATGTAAATTCTTTGCCAGTACTTTATCATGCTACTGATTGTGTTTTGGTGCTAACAGAGTTTGGGCACATTTAAATTTTTGGGTGTGGAAGAGATTCATTGGTAGTTACTGAAGAAATCTTGTTAGGTCTCCATAGGGTGCAGCAATCTAAAACAGAAGAGCAGAGCTCCTTTGGGATTCACATTTAACTTTTAACTATTTGAGTTTGTTTTCTTCCTCTCCGATCTCTGAGCCCAATGGAGATTTGAGTTTCCAGTGTCTAGGAAGGCTTGGCCCTGGAAGGCCACCCCTTTCTTACATCTTTAAACAAAGAGAAGGGAATTTGAGTGCATAGAAATAGAAGGTTTCTAAGAAAATTCAAATGCAGGTGTTTTGGACACTTGTGCTTCCTATTCTGTGAATTTGCTGTTCCATCTTTCAGTTTCATAGAATCATAGAATATGCTGAGTTGGAAGGGACCCATCAGGATCATCAAGTCTGACTACTGACCCTGCACAGAACATCCCAAAAATCGTTTCCTCATGTTCTCATGAGATTGCCTAACTGGAAACGTTAATTCCTACCACTCCAGGTGAAAAGGCCTCCACATTCCAGCTTAATTGCTCATCACAGCTTGTTTTAATGGTAAAAGATGATGTGACAATGATGTTTCCTCCAGCAGAAGTGAAAGGAAGCTGTTTGCCGATTTTCCACTTACTCCTCAGCTGGTGGGTTTCTGCTCTTCTGGTATTTTTGCTTTTCCCTCATCTGTTTTCTACTGAATTCTTGCCACTGCCCTTAATATGTCATGTCTTGTGCAGAATCTCCTTTGGGTTTTGTCAACTCAGCTTCCCTCTCTCTCTCTTTCCCTCTCTCTCTCTCTTTCCCTCTCTCTCCCTCTCTCTTCTCTCTTTCCTTTCTTTCCCTAAAATAATGGAAGTCTCTAAAATAGACTTTCAAGCATGTATTAAGGGGTGTTCCGAAGTAAAGTATTTGGCTAAGAATGTTCATCATTTAGTTTACTCATTTAAGATATTGCTGATTTAAGACACTGCACATTTTGTGTTGCATTTCTTGAAACACCAAAAAGCGAAATATTTAAGAATTGCAATTTAATTTTCTTTGTATTGTTTACCTTTATAAAGTTTGTAATTTCATCTTTTAGGAGATAATAAACTGGGATTATGGGGACACATTCAAACTTGATTGGATTATGGCATTAATATTTTACTGCCGATCGACACAACTAGTGTAATTGTGTGTAGTGCTTTGCCCACTCCGGCTGTGAAGTACAGCACTTTCCCTGAAGCACCACTCTTTGGCTGCCTTGGTTGCTCTCATCTGTATGTACAGAAGGTGTACTTGGTAGTGACCCCCATAACTTCTCTGTACACATGTTTCTGTTTGCCCAAAGCTTTGTTAAAGTTTAACGTTCTGTGCTCCAGTTTTCCAAGGGAGGGGCAAAGCTGTTGTAAGAGTTCTGACAATGGGTTTAGAACTGGAAATAGACACCTGATATTGTGATACTCCATTTTAAAGGCACCGAGAATGGCAGTTTTCACATACCTGCAAGAGCTAGATAAGTTTTCATGGTGGAGAAGGGAAATACTTTTGCACTATTTCCTTGTTGGGGATTGTTGATTAGAGCCTGTTTGTCCTTGGGTATGATCCTGGTTTGTGGTAGAATTAGAAAAAAGGATTCCTGGTTTTGGGAAATGTGATGGTGGTGGTGCCCTATATGCTGTAGGAATATGGTTTATTGCCTTTTGAGGTAGCTGAGCACAGAGACCAGTGAAATCATTTTGTATCTATTAATAAGCAGTTATATGATACAACATCCAGCTCAGTGGTGCACAACAGTAACCAAACCATCTGTTTCTAGGAGATTGATTCTGAAATACTCATGTAGTCAACTTGTAAGTTTCTTCCTGTCCTAAATTGCTACCTTCTCCCTCTTTTCATATGTTGTGTCTTTTTCTATGCTTATGCTCTGTTTGCTTCCTATTATGTAATTCCAGGAATCAACCCTAGTGGGAATTAAGCTGTGGCATTTGAGACATTACTGAATCAGTTCCAGAGGTGCCCAAGTAAGATGTGTGCCAGTTTGGCGAGAGAAGAATGTGTATTTTTCCTTAGCAAAGGTGCTAGAAGCTGTTGGGTCCAGACATACATTTAACTTGAACCATGACAAACAGTGCTGTCTATCAGGATTGAAATGATAGAGGTGGTTGTGAGCTGTCTGGGGAACTTTACTCTACTGACAGCAGTTAATTTTGTGTTCTTTGTTCTCTATGCTTTGAGAAATCTTATGAAGTCAAGACTTAAGAAATCTGTGAAGGATAACTGAAGCAGTTGCATGAATCCTGTTTGACAGAATTAGCAACAGGATACAAATTATGTCAGTCATGTCTCAACTACTTGAATAAACTTTCTTTTGGAATGGTGTTTGGATCAGCATTAAGCTGTGTTCTTTGATTTCATCCTTGAATCATCCTTTCCTGTAGAGACAGGTGAATAAGTGATCTTGGTTTCTGAGACTTCCAACTTTCTGAAAATACTTGTGTAAACTACTGGTTATATCACTTCTCTTTCCCTTTTGTAAGTGGTTATTCCTTTAGTTGAAGGACTGTGGCATTAACCAGTCCTGGCTTTCTGATATTCCTACTCTGCTGTTGTGTCCCCCTCTAGAGAGTGAATGTTTTTATCAATTTGATATTTTAGTTTTGGTTTGATTGAAAATTTTAATAAAAGAATGTTTAAGCTTAAAATTCTGTCTCAAAAATAAGGAAAAGATGAAATTGAGGTTGCTTGTGCATTCTTCATTTATTCCCCCTTTATGTTAATAACTCCATGACTGCAGTCTGTTTTCATTCACAGTCCCTTTAAATAGAAAGTGGACAAGCAGAAGGTGCTTCTATTTGAAATCTTCTGATGGATTAGCAGCAACATTGGAAAGAGTATCTTGTCGTATGGAAAGGACAGTAGAACAAGCACAGCTTCCAAGAGCATATCAATGTATGGAAAACATCCATTTGGAGGTTATTTTAGGTTTGAGTAGCTGCAATAGCTTGTACTTTGACATGAAGGAGCAAGTTGACAGGCTGAAAGGAACTTGAGTTTGAGATTAAAAAATGGTATTCCTGATGCATGGTAAGGAAAAACCAAAAGTAGTCACTTCAGCCGTGCATGTCTCAACATAGCTGGAGGTTTGTAAATAGAGTCTTCTGATAATTGAGAGTTGAAGGGCTGCAGGTTTCTAGAAGAAAATACTAATTTACTGTGGCAAGCTGTCTCAATATGGAAAAAAAAATAGAAATAATAGTAGAAGTCAGTATGGTGATGTGAGGACCTATTCAGTGACTTGAAGATTGAAGAGGGTCTGTACAAAACAGATAAGTGAAACGAAGTAATTGCTGCTAAAGCTCAACATAAAAGAAAGGGACAAGCATAGAAGACTGAAATCTACTCATGGTTCATTTTTTAAAATTAGCATATTTGAAAAGCATTGAAAGATGTTTTTATGAGTCATTAGAAACATGAAGAAAGGGATGAGCCTGTCAATAGAAAAGGAAAGCAAAGAATAGGTAACAGAAGTACTTGACAGCAAATCACACTAAACAAAAAGGACAGATTCAATGCTCTTAGACATTGTCTATTATGTCAGTTGCTAGGATTCAGCTGTGTGAGTTGGTTGGTTTTTGTTTTGGTGTTTTGAGTTGTTTGAGGTTTGTTTTTTTTAATTTATTTCAAGTGTTTAAGCAACTGAATGTGAGGTTTTTGACAATTCTTCTGAATGAGTTTCCAGATGATAAATAGTATTTTTCTGCAATCATGTAAAAGAGTGATGTCTGGAAGTCATTGGGTCAAGTTGTCTCTAATACCTGTAGCATATAAAAGACAATTAGCAAACACAAGAAGCCAAAATGGATTTTGGAAAAAGAATCACATGGAACTGACATGATTTTTTCCACAATTTTTGTGCCATAATTGTGAAAAAGGAACTGTAACTGTATTTTGACTGTACAAATGTTTTTGACGTGTGTTAGGCTTTGGTTCTGCCAAGCTGAGTGAACATACCAAAGGGTATTCTGAGGGCAATCTGCATTGGTTTGAAAGAATTTTGTTTTTATTGAGTAGAGATTGGGAAGGGTGAGAAGTGAGTCGAAATAAGTAAAAGAACTCTTTTGTGTCCATAAAGCCTAAGAGAAGTAATCTGGCAATAATTTATTCAACCCACTTAGATATCTTACTATAAAGAAAATTCTTCCAATTATACAGAGATAAAGTGATGGGAAAGATGTTAAAGGCTTTTAACTACAATATTTTAAGATTCTTTGATCCATCTTTGTTAGGAAGATGGAGAGATGACTTTGCTGAGGTATCTTCAAGTCCTAAGGTTATAACATTCTACAAATCAGATATTAAAATTTTCTAAAAAGTGTTAATCCATTGTACTTTGTCTTGGTGTGTATATTGCTCCTAATTTTCAAGAATTTTGTGGGGAAAAAAACCCCACAACTGTATTCATGGCTATCAAATAAAGGAAGGCTTTTCCACCACTTAAACTGTTCTGTTTCAAATGCTTAATTTGAGAGACTCAGAGTTGCAGCATGTCATTTGTACCTAATGTGTATGGACTTGATATACCAGTCACGTTTTTTAAAAGTTCATGATTGACTTCGGAAGCTGAGAGTGCAAGTATAGTTTTGCTCTGAGGAAGTTAATGTTCTTTCTAACCCCTTTGATCAGCTAATGTAAATACTATTAAACACTGAAGAGAAGTTAATTTCAGTTTTTTTAATTTAAACTTGAAATGTTTTCTTGAATTACTGTGGTAACAGGGAACTCAATTTCCTGATTGAACTATATGACTCTAAGGGCTTCATGTAAGAGATTTCTTTTTTTAACTAGATCTGTCTCCTGATAATTCAGGTTCTGTATTAATGAGACACAACAGGAGATAGATTATTATAAATTCGAAGGAAGAAAGGAAATAAAAAATAGTCCTTCATGATATCTTTTAAGAATATCTCCAAGTTTTCTGAGTATCTCTAGCTGCTTATTGGGCTGTATGTGCTGGGGTGTAGCCACCAGCTCGAGGAAAGTAATTCTTCCGCTCTCTGACTCTGGAGGCCACACCCAGAGCAGGGTCTGGGAGCCACGGTAAGAGAGACGCTGGTGTGTTGGAGTGAGCCTGGCAGAGGAGGGGCAGGATGGCTGGGGATGAGCTGCATCATGTGCGAGGAGACTGGCTGGGTTCCTTCAGCTGTAAGAAAAGGCAAAGGAGAGATCTTGCTGCTGCCTACAACAACATAATGGGATAAAGTCAGGGAAAACAGAGCCACGGAGGAAGATGGGGGCAACAGATACAAATTGGAACATGAGGTGTTCCAGTATGATACAAAAGAAACACTTTATATCATGTGGATAGTGAAACAGTGCAATGCATTGACCAGAGAGGTTAATTAAATGATTATTTTCTATATATTAATTAGACTGTTTCTTAAAACATTTTTTCACTATTTGAATAAATTCTGGTTAGTAGTCCATGGTGACTTCTACAATTTGTTCCAGTTGCTCTCATCTTCTGGGAAAGGTCGTTGTTAGCCCTTTCTTAGTCTGCCCAGAAGTGATTGAGTTGATGCTTGATAGAAAAACCAAGTTTTGAAAATATGTGGTGAAAGCCTATTAAAGATATCCAGCTGTGTTTGTCAGATAACGAGTGATTAACTTGTAGGGCATGGTTAATGGAATAGAAGAGTGTTGTAAAATGGATAGTATATCTTATTATTCTAATTGGGGAGAAAAAACGAACAAATAATGGGCTTAAATCACACCTTAAATGTGTGTATGTTGGTCCAATAGAAGTAATTCTCTTTGTGTGTAGACTGTCTTGCTTCTGTCTGTAGTGACAAGAGTAATACTTATGAAGTCTTCAAAAGCCTTTTTTCCTCTTGAGCTATTTTAACACTTTCAGAGTTCCTGTCAGTATGAATACTGGAGAAATTCAGGAGTTTATTACAGAATACTGGTTTTGTTCTTTAATTTCCAGGGAAATTATCCAGGTAGTATAGCTGGAGATAATAAAAATGAAGAAGTTCTGTGCCATGTCCAATAGCAGTTCCATCCGCTGGAACTGATTATAGAATGGTTTGGGTTCAAAGGGACCTTAAAGATCATCCCTTTCCAACCGTCCTGGATGTGACTGTCCAACCAATTCCTTATTCACTGAAGAGTCTACCCATCAAATCCAGCTCTCCAATGTAGAAGGAAGGATGTTGGGGGGGGGCTGTGCCAAAGGCTTTACAGAAGTCTAGATAAATGACATGTGTAGCCCTTCCTTTGTCCTTTGATGTTGTCACTCCATCACAGANGTTAATGGAATAGAAGAGTGTTGTAAAATGGATAGTATATCTTATTATTCTAATTGGGGAGAAAAAACGAACAAATAATGGGCTTAAATCACACCTTAAATGTGTGTATGTTGGTCCAATAGAAGTAATTCTCTTTGTGTGTAGACTGTCTTGCTTCTGTCTGTAGTGACAAGAGTAATACTTATGAAGTCTTCAAAAGCCTTTTTTCCTCTTGAGCTATTTTAACACTTTCAGAGTTCCTGTCAGTATGAATACTGGAGAAATTCAGGAGTTTATTACAGAATACTGGTTTTGTTCTTTAATTTCCAGGGAAATTATCCAGGTAGTATAGCTGGAGATAATAAAAATGAAGAAGTTCTGTGCCATGTCCAATAGCAGTTCCATCCGCTGGAACTGATTATAGAATGGTTTGGGTTCAAAGGGACCTTAAAGATCATCCCTTTCCAACCGTCCTGGATGTGACTGTCCAACCAATTCCTTATTCACTGAAGAGTCTACCCATCAAATCCAGCTCTCCAATGTAGAAGGAAGGATGTTGGGGGGGGGCTGTGCCAAAGGCTTTACAGAAGTCTAGATAAATGACATGTGTAGCCCTTCCTTTGTCCTTTGATGTTGTCACTCCATCACAGAAGGCCACTAGGTTGGTCAGACAGCATCTGTCCTTGGAGAAGCTGTGCTGGCTGCCCTGAATCACCTCCCTGTCCATGTGCTTTAGCATTGCTCCTGGAGGGATCTGTCCCATCATCTTCCCAGGCCCAGAGGTGAGGCTGACAGGTCAGTGGTTTGCAGGGTCGTGTTTCTGCGCATTTTAAAGATGGGTAAAATGTTTCTCTTTTTCAAGTCATCNGTCGGGGGAAGTGCCAGAAAGAGAACTGGCTTCAAAATGAATCTCTACCATTCGAATTAAGGACTTGTAAAATGGTTTTGTAACGTAGCTCCTTTGCATTTTAATTCATAATAGTGGTGTTAAAAAAGACATATTTTTCTAAACTATACAGAAAGCAAAAGATGAACACTAGGATTCCAATCTCTTTTTCGGTGTGTTAGCAA
>VYZS01076434.1:30420-60030 GCA_013400695.1 Neodrepanis coruscans | reverse complement strand
GGAAAGGGAAAAGGGAAAGGGAAAAGGGAAAGGGGAAAGGGAAAAGGAAAAGGGAAAAGGGGAAAGGGAAAAGGGGAAAGGGAAAAGGGAAAAGGGAAAAGGGAAAAGGGAAAAGGGAAAAGGGAAAAGGGAAAAGGGAGTGAGCTGGGCACAGATGCTGTAAGGGAAAGGGAAGGAAAGGGAAAAGAGAAAAGAGAAAGGGAAAAGGGAAAAGGGAAAGGGAAAAGGGAAAAGGGAAAAGGGAAAAGGGAAAAGGGAAAAGGGAAAAGGGAAGGCTCAGCCCCACGTGGGGCAGTTTCTGCTCTTGTCTCTTTAATGGTTCCAAAGTCATGGTGTGATTTAATATGAGTTGTGACTTCTCACATTTAATGGAGTGAAACCCTCTTGGCCCACTGTGGGATGGATGTGGGCAAGGCTGAGAACCCAGTAATTTACAGCATTTGTGACCTTATTACAATTCACTTGTTGCCTGACTGCTCTCCAGGCCTAACAGGAGCTGTTATCAGGGGCTCCCTGGAATATTCATTATTATTTATAATTGGATGTAAAAGAGCTTTATCTGGGGGGGAAAAAAAAAATCTGAAAAATGTCGTTTTATGTGAACTTAAAAAAGCACAGAAAAACAAGCTGCTCTTCCAGACCAATTTCTGCACTCTGCTCCTCACAGTGATAAACAACTGGTGCAGTTGGCTGCCTGTGGCCAAAGGGGAGCTGAGAGTTCAGCCAGGGAGACAATAAACACCCTCCAGGGGCTGGGGGTTTGTTCCTCACTTCACATTTGGAACCTGAGTTGCTGCCTGCAAGTTGCTCATGTTGCAATCCCTGCCCTGGTGCAGAAGGTGGAATTACACAATTACAATTCGGAAACCTCATTAAAAACACTTTATTCTGCCATTTGTGGGCTAAGCTTATGGACAGAAGTTCAGGTGTTATCTTTACCTGCCTTGGTTTTCCCCTGGGGTTTATTTAAGCCTCTTTCAGTCCTTTGAAACTGGACAGTCCCTCATTCCACTGGGGGTTCTGAGCCCAAAATGTTCTGGAAACCGAAACATTTTCAGTGAAATAAATTTCAAACCTGAAACATTTCACAACTTCGCCTGTTCCATCTACAGCTTGGAATATTTATGGACACCCTGAGAGGCAGAAAATCCAAAGGCAAAACGGTTTTGTTACAGGCCAGGGGGTTGCAAACAAGGGTTTTGAGTCCTTTCTCATGGGATGACACATCTCTGGACTGACCCCGGATCAGACAGGACATGAAACTCAGTGTGGAGTCCCCAGTCCCTGAGAGGGTCCCTGCTCCTCCAGGAACTTCTACACCCACTGAAGGGATTTATTTTGAAGTGAATTAGCAACTTAACAACACTAAATAATCTTAGCAAGACACAGAATTGAGGATTTCTAAAAATTCCAACAGGAACTCAAACTGGCAGGGTCAGATGGTGCTCCTGGAGCCCAGGATTTACTTTACTTCTATTCCTTGCAGTTTTACTTCTATAGAATAGAAGTTTTCCTTCTATTCCTTGCAGTTCCAATGAAGAACACACCTGTATCTGCTGCTGCTTCCCCTCCTCAGAGCTGAGCACACCAAACAACTCAAGGGCTGAGATTTCAAGAACTTATTCTTTGAACTTTTCTAATCTTTGCAGAGACAATTTAACAAACATTTCCATGTTTACTCCTATGGGGTTGGGTTGGTTTTTTTTTTTACACCAGGTCATTCAGAGCTTTCATTTGATTGCTGAAGGAACCCAAAGTGCTGCTGCTCAATCTCCTCACACTGTTCCCCATCGTGCAGCCACTCAGAGCTATCAGAGCCCCTGAGAAAATCCATCTGGGAAAATCACCTTTACACTTTAATCTTCTGCTTTTCTCTTTTCTCCATCTGTAAATAAGATGCCTGTTTATTCCCCAAACAACAGCAGAAAGCCCCTGCACTGTGTCACCCCTTGGATAATGCAAACCACGTTGTTTGAGACAATGTTTGCCTTTAAATATTGAATATCCACCTGTTACACTTGAGGTGTTCAAGCTGTGGAGCACATTGCAAAGGGAGCTCACAAACAGCTACCTTTATTTCTTTATTTTCTTGTGTTTTCACCTTTTTTTAGAAAGACAGGTAGCTGAGAAAGACAACTCAGGGGTCATGGCAGTCCAGCTTCTGTTGAATCCCTGCAACAGCCACTTGAAGAGGCCCCCTGGCTTGGGAGGTGCCTTAACTCACTCCTGCACCCCAGAAATGATCATTTCTGTGGCTCTGAGCAGAGGGATGAACTGTGACAGCTCAGATCTGCTGTTCTGTGGGGCAGGTTGGCTCTGTGGGATTTTTGGAGGGAAGGAACCACTGAACCTCCATGAACTAAGTTCTCTCCCAGCCCTGGATGCAGGTTCTTGAAAAGCAGGAGGGTGAACCTGGTGTGTGAATCCAGCACCATCCCAAACCTCCACCCTGAAATGCCACAGTTCCTGAGTAATCTTTCCCCCCTAACAGTCAGGCTTAGATTGGCTTAATTGCATGAGATACAGCCTTAGCAGTTTCCTTTTGTGATTTATAGGATTAAAACCTGTTTTCCTGCTGGCAGGGAACAGTGTTTACCAGCCTCTCATCTCCTGTTCCCCTTTCATTTAGGCAGAGTGATCTGGCATTATTAAAATTGGATTGTTTCCTTATCCCCCATTAAACAAAAAGGTGATTTGATCCCAAGTGTTAAAATATTATTGCCTGTGTTTCCCCTCTGTCCATCAGAGCTCAGCAGGGGCTCAGGTTCAGCACTGAACAGGGACATCCAGCCCTGCCCTGCTCTGCTTTTAAACAGCACTTGGTTTTTTTGGGATCTGCCTCCTTCCCAGCACAGAGGGGCTGCATGTGCTGTCCCAGGAAGGAGGATAACTGGGAGAGCTGAACAAGAACTCATCCTTTCCAGCTGGGAAGGGGGGTCAGGCAGCTCCTGGGACATGCCAGAGCCTTGTTTGTGTGGCATTAGGAGCACAGGAATCATAATCAAAAGCCACCCAGGCAAGGCATGGAGAGACACCCAGGGAGGGAAGGGGCCTGGAGTGCAGCAGGGGAGGAAAATCAATCTGCTGCTGTGACATGAGCCTCCTTTGATCAAACTAATCTTTTCATACTTCTCTTCCCTTTTGTTGTTGCTGGGAACAACTTTTGCCTTTGGGGTGAAAAAAAAAAGAAAAAGAAGGGAGAGACACAGAGAGATTCTGGCATTTGAAAGCAAAGCACAAGGGGGCTCAGGGGGGTGGGAATTGTGAGTGGGTTCAACTCTGCATTGATTCACCACTTGGGGCTGGACCCCAGGCTCAGGAAGGCATTTTAGGGAGACAAGAAGAGAAAGAAGCTTGGAGAACAGCCCACTGACTTAGCAAAGCCTTAGAAACACTCAGCACAACTCCCCAAGCTCCTAAATCCCATCTCCAAAGGGTTAAGGAATTAGAAGCCTCTCCCTTAGGTGCAGGGCTGTGGCTCCACCTGGGCTGCCAGGGACCAGTGTTTTCCAGATTAATAACAGAAGAAGTGATATTTATTTACCTGAGATGTTCTTCAATAAATAAAGGAACTATTACCAGAGTCAAGATGAGCTTGTGAAACGATGCATAAAAAGGAATCTAAGCTTGGCAAATTACATAATGAAGGGCAGTATTAACTATGGTTTGTGTCTCCTGTTTGAGAATCTGCATGAAGAACAACTTTGGTGCATCTACAGCAGGTTTGCCTCCTTACAAATGTCCCTCCCACAAAGGAGAGTAAATAAATAGTAAGGAAACCCTGATAGGAATTTTATTGATTTCCTTTTCACTGCTCTGGAGCTGGTGTTGGGCCCAGGATTTCTCTGTGAGGTTAATTTTTGGGGCCTTTTTTTTTTGCCAAGCAGTTTCATGTTTCTTATCATTCCTGCAAATTTCATTTCAGAACCAGGGATGTTGTTGATG
This sequence comes from Neodrepanis coruscans, assembly GCA_013400695.1. NCBI lineage: Eukaryota > Metazoa > Chordata > Aves > Passeriformes > Philepittidae > Neodrepanis > Neodrepanis coruscans. The sequence goes on along the minus strand of VYZS01076434.1, from coordinate 56,085 downwards.
CCAGAATATCTTATTAGCAATAAAAGTATATTACCTATAATTGAATAGCTTCTCAATTAACGAGTTGGAGAGGCAGCAAAAACAACCAATTCCCTCTGAAGCTCCCTCAGCAGGAGGCACTGGAATTACCAGGGAGTCAATTAACGTCCCTCTCCCCAAAAGATAAATAAGGACATAAAATGCACAAGATTGAAATGAGCCAATATTGGCTCCATGGAATATGAAGGCAGAAGTTAAACAAGATGGGATAAAGTGCTGTTAAATAAATAATTCCTATTTGAGATGCAGCCACAGGGCATTGCAGGTGCAAATGGAGAAGACCTGGGCATTATTCACTAATGATTCAAATCTTAGTGGCGTTCTGACCATCCCAGGGAGGAACTGAACTCCCTGTTCCCTGCCCATGGGAGGGGATGGAAGTGAGAGAATCCTTAAGGTTCCTTCCAATCCAAACCATTCTGGGATTCCCTGGCTCAGCCCCTGGTTCTAACAAAGAATCATTTAACCACATTCCAGATTTTCCATCAGCCCTTCACCAAATGCAATCCTGCCCCAGGGGGATTGCACTGAAATTATTCCTGTTCCAGAGCTGTTTCAGCACAGGGAGTGAGAATCCTGAGCTCCCTGTGTTTTGTTTGTACAGATCCTTCTGTGGTATGAGCTTCCAAGCATTTGTTCTTGGAGGAAATCTATCCCTGGCATTTAAGAAGTCATCTTCCATCAGCTGGAGCTGAACATGCCCCGTGGTTTGTGAGTGGTGTGTAATTGGGTAATTCTAATTGCAAATAAGACTCTTTGCCTCCTCAGAAACCAGGTTTAAGTTTGTCTAAGGTAATGAAGCAGAGGGCTGAAGATCAGCCACGGAACAAATTGCATTAAGTGAAATCAGGCAGTTGTCTGTTCTGATTTCTTTCCTTGCAAAAGCTTTGTGCCACCCAGTCCCCACGGCTGATATCCTGTATTATCCATCCTGCCTTGTGAAGAGAAAAAAATTAAGTGATTAAGGAAAAAAATATTACAATCAACTCCCATTCATTCATCTCTCCAAACCCAATAGTGCTTTTCATCCCAATTTTTACATCTCTTTGGATAAATGACATGGAAACAGAAAGGGAAGGCTGCTGCTGTAAGTTGAGGTTGGGGTGGGGGAGGCAGTGTGACCTTTGCCTCCAGAGATGATGTGCCAGCTATTTATATGCACAGCTGTACAAATTGCCAGAGTTTAACGTTAAATTCCATGGAAAATCATCTTTGCTGCTCTGCTTTTGAGAAAAGGACGGGCTTTAAATATTTAATGGGCTTCCCTACTGTGCCAGCATATTTGGTGTTACAGAAGTGAGCAGCAGAGAGCTCGTTCAAGGCTGTGGCCCCAAGCACTTGGCAAGTTCTCCTCTAACGAGAGTGAAAATGATAGACCTTCATCAAACCACGAGCAGCAAAAGGTGATGAGTATCTGCAAAATCCCTTTGTGTGCCCTGCTCCCTGTGAGCAGCACTCCCTCCTCCTGCTCCAGTGGCTGCTGGAGCCCTGGGGGAGCTCACCTTCCCCCTCTAACACACAGGTAAGGAATAATTTAATTCTCAGTTTTAGGGGAAAGCCTTCAGAACTCCCAGGAATGTCCCCAGTTTATGGAGGAGGTGAAAATCTCTTCTCACTGGAGTCTCACCAACATCAGGTGGCTCTGCTCAGCACCAGAGCAAACCCCACTCTTCCAGGGGATTCTGACTTTGTGCTGTGACTGAGTTAAAATGAACAAATGAAATAAAACCTGATATCCTGCAGAGCTCCAGGTGTTCTGCAGTTGGGTTAAAGGCCTGTTTTTTAACCTGTTTTATTGGCAGAAGAGCAGAGTCTTGGAGAGACAAAGCCAGTGCATGACAGAGTCAGAATGAGACCCAGAAGGAGGATTTATTTCACCACTTTCCCACTGCAGAAGTCCCTCTGAGGCAACAGCAATAGTCCAAATCCTTCCTGCTGGCAAAGCCACTCTGACTGAAGCGACCAAAAACGCACAAGGAAATTCTCTCAGTCCAGTGAGTTCCAGCAAAATTAAACACCTTGACACCTCCCCCTGTGCTTTCTCAGCTCCGTGGGAGGCACATCAGCAACTCTTAAAGGCTCTCAGAGCCCAGAAGGGTTTGTGCTCTGAGGAGCTGCAGTTCTGCACAAACACACACGTTTCATCTCTTCCTTTGGGACCTGTGGATGTAAAAACACAATAACTGGGAGATGGGCACAAGAGCTGTGGGGATGGTGTGGGAATGGCCTGTCCAAGTGTGGGGAAATAGGGATTTTTGGGGAATGGAGGGTGGGAATCACAGAACCCACGGGACCCCCTGCCCCACCCCAGCAAACCTTCCCTTGGCTTGTTCTGGGGTGGAGGTTGTTCTGTCTAAAGTTCAGAAGGATTTCTGACATTTTAGAACGAAAACAAAAGCGTGTTTAAATTCAATTTTACAATCCCACCAGTTTTTATGGATTGAGGATTCTATTCCCCTCGGTTTCAGATGAAATCAATGGTTTATTGCAACACTGTGCAAGAAGAGGCCAGGCTGAATTATTGGGATTTGGCTGCAGATCCAGAGGCCCCAGGGGTCTCAGCACAGCTGACAGTCTGAGGTGCACCTTTTCCTTTCCCTGCAAACCACAACACCAAATTCTTTGTGGTGCCTTCAGGACTAAAGGCAAAAAAAAAAAACCCAATTTGTCTTTTTCACCCTCACATCTCACAATCCCAGAGAAATTGGAGGAGATCAGCCCCATTCCCAGGAAAGCCTGAGGCTGTGGGAGGCAGGATGGGAGATCCTGGCAGTGGCAATTCCCCTTTGGAGGCAGCACTGCATCAATTACCAGGATTTTATGGCTTGATGGACCATAAAACTTCAGGCAACAAACGTGGGATATGATCTCGATGATGTGAGCCCATCAAAGATCCCACAGCAGCACTTTTTTTGCACCAGGCTGTTCATCTTGGTGCCTCGGATCAATTTTAGTTCAGCTCTTTCAGGATAAAAATTCCCCCCTCTGTAATTTTTGACGCTGTTTTGAGGCTCTTGGGAAGGAGCAGGATGGGGTTTAAAACACTTCCAATGTCACCCCAAATGTGCCTTTCCTCCCTTGGCTTGGAGAAAACTGTCAAATCCTTATTTAATCTCCTCAATAAAGGGATACTTAACCTTAAAACTGGTTAATTGGGGTTTTCTTTTTTTTTTTTTAATGTAAGAAGTGAACATGAAAGTTTCTTCTTCTTCTTCTTTTTTTTATTATTATTATTTTTTACTTTTTAAAAGGCCCCTTCCTGCAGGACTTTCCCTGCAAATGCAAAAGCCACTTCCTGCTGGCCAAGTTTTGAATGAAAATTTCAGGCAGCTGGAATTAAAAACACAAAGCCCTGGGCATGTTATGGATCTTTTTGTGCTATTTCAGCCTCCTGCAAGGTTTAAAAATAGCCCAGAAGTTTGGCCATAATTCTTTGTGCAGGTCCTTGCAATGGGATGTTGATTTCTACCAGCTGAAGATTTGACCTGAGACCATTTGCTCGAAAAACAGGGGGAAGTTTAATGCTTGAATAAACAAGGAAAAATACAATACCTGATGATTGTAAGGCTGGTGTAAATAGGAAGTATTTAAACAACCAAACACACCAGAAAGAGGGAGAGACAACACCTAAACTTGCTATTAATTTGCATATCCAGAGGTTCTTCATGTGTGAGACACGTAATTCAGGGCCACAGGCTGTGAGCAGAGGAGTTTATAGTAAAAGGAGGATATTTATTACCAGTGCTGAAGGATATAAAGTTATTTGAAAGGTGTAGACTCACTCTCTTCTCAGGCAATAGGGATTTATATTGGTTTTATATTCTGGACAGATGGATCATCCTTGGGAAAAAACAAGATTTACATGATTCAGCTTTGCTGGATCAAATGGTTTGGTGAAAAGGAGTTGGGGGATTTCCCCCAGCACTGTAAGAAACACTGGGGAATCCAATCAGCAGCAAAATGTGTGGGATTTGTGCTGTTATCACATCCATTTCCTGGCTGCTGCACCTCAGCACTGCAAAAACAATCCATTTTGGGAAGAGCAGGGCTGGAGTTATGAGCAATAAGTCAAATTTCCCAAAGCCAAGGGACATTTAGACCCACATGTCATGCTGGGTTTGGGCTGGGTTTAAACACCAAATCACATCAGCACCTTGGAGTTCCCCCAGTGAAGCTCTCAGGGGTCTGTCTTACAGCTCAGCCTTGCAGGAGAAGGGCTGTTTTTTACTGTATTTAGACAATTAGAGACACAGAGAGTCACTAATGGAATATTCTGGAGTTTTTAAGTACATTAATCTGCCTTGAATCACTGAGCATTAAATCCTAGAACGCAGAGAAAGCCCTGGAGGTGCCCATATGGGGTTTTTCAGCAGAGGTGGCTGATATTTTACCTTATTTTAGTAAACTGTGGTCCCTCAAAGAGAAGCATAAACCTTCTCTTCTGCATCTTTAGAGGCCTGTGCTCAGCCTTGCTCTGCTTCAAGCACTTCAGTGCTGAGAGGAGTTGAGGAATTGGAGTGGAAAACACAGATCCTGGTAAAGAGCTCGTTGTTATTCTGTTATTTTTTTCAGTATTGGTCTCAATTTACCAAGGGCCCCACTTTTCCTATCAGTGATGGTGCTTTGAGCACATTGAATTTGACTCCTCACTTACTCCTGCCGGAGATCAGCACTAAACAGCTCCAAAAGCAGCAGTGGGATTCCCAAAAGCCAAAGAAAAGCAGCCCAGGAATGGGGAAACAACATGAAAACAAGAGCTGGAAGCAAATGACAAGGAGCAATAAGGCAAAAATCCAGGAAATAGGATTTCCACCCACTTTCTAACTGAGCTGCACATGGACCTCTCCTTCCTGCTGCTTTGTAATGTCAGTGCAACACAAACCCCTTCACAAAACAGGGGAAAGTAAATGAAATCCAGTTTGTTACAGCAAATACCCAGGGAGGGGCTGCAGAGGGGGGATTCAGCTTCAGAGCTACTCTGCAATTTTTTAAGCCAAAACAAGAGTTTCATATACATTTTATCCTATAGGGAAGAACGTTCTGTCAAAACTGATCCCCCTTTTCTGGAGGCAAAAAAGGTGTATAAAATAAAATGGATTTAATGGAATCAGCAATTTCCTGACCAGTTTCAATAACAACAGAAAAAATCAGCCTGACTCCCCTTAGGGCAGCTCATCTCTCCTTCCACAAATTGTTCCATCTACTCCCTCGGGGGGAAAGTGCTGCTGATTCCAAGTTTAGTCCAGTCCTTCCCACTGTGACCTTTGTTTTCAGGTGAGATGAACCGAGAGGTGCTGCGGGGATTTTCCTGAATGAACACCACACCCAACCCATCGTGGGTGTGTCTGAGACATCCCAAACCCAGCGGAGTCCCCAGCGCAGAGAATCTGATCCTGAGGCTCTTCATTTCATCCCACTCCTTCCCACAACCCACTGACAGTGATGGTTCAGCCTGCACTGAACAGAAATTAATGCTGGTGTCCTCTGAGGTCCTGGTGCAGTGGCACCACCAATCCCAGCAGCCCTGGGCATCCCCTGTCGGGTGCTCCAGCCCCACCCGTGTGAGAAACGAGGTTAAAACCAAACCACAGCCTGGACAGAAGCTGCCAAAGCCAGGAGCCCTTCTGTACATCCAGGATAAAAACAGGGCTGGGTGGTTTGTGTGTGTCAGGATTGCTCTGAGCTTTCCCTCTGCTGACAAAGGGATCTGAGCCAGCACAAAGAAGTGTTACCTGGGAGCTCTGGATGGGAACTGCATCCCCTGCACAAAGGCAGGAGCAGGAGGGAGCAGCCCTTCCTGACCCCAGCAACAAAGAGCCAGAGCTAAGAACATTTTTGCCACACTTTGACAAGTTGATCAGAAATGTTGTGTTTGTGGAAGGGTTATAAAGAGCCCTGCTGGGCTCAGAGCAAGCTCACAGTGCCCAGGCCTAATCACATTAATCTTCTTGCTGCAAGGCAGGAGCCCTGTGGGGCTGGTTCCTCTCACATCTGCCGGGCACTGATGGCTCACAGGACACTTATTCCTGGGTTTAAGGCAAATAGACTCAACCCTGACCCTTTCAAAGTGCTCTGTGCAGGTGAAATCCCTCCGTAAGTGCTACACCCTTCACTGATCACAGCCCCACATCAGCACTGGGACAGAGCACGGCTGGTTTAATGCCACTGAAAGGGAGGATTTGCTGTGAGATGGCAAAAAGTGCTGCTGCCCAAATTACTGCAGACACTGCCCAGCTGCAGTTCCTGCCTTAAGGAAGGTTTTCTGTGTCCCTGCACAGTTTCAGGAGTCTTGGTTAGAAGGATGAACAAAAGCAGTACATTTTCTGAGGGAGTACTGTATCAAATAAAATCCACCCATAGAGAAAGGGACTGGATAGAAACACTGTGATAATCAGTTAAAAAAATACATATTTTTCTTGGAGTGCCTTCAGAACAAAATGTTTTTCACCAGCCTGTAATAATTTAAAGAGCTGAAGGAGATCAGTGCTTAGGAAAAGTCACATGAGGTTTGGGGTTACTTCACACTGAGATGTTCCATTTCCAATCCTTCTCCCTTTTGCTTCCCATTAGTCACTAGTCCTTAGTCCACGTGAAACATTTCTGCCTCACTGAAGAAAAAAAAAACCCCAAAGAATCAACAACCTAATTCTAGAGTCAATTCATGGTCGTATTTTATCTCAGCAACATTCCTGGAATGTAACAGCTCCATCTGTGGAAGATCCAGTCAGTGCAAATAAACACAAGCTGTGATCCTGCAGCACTTTGGGTCCTGCCTCCTCCAAACTCTTGCAGGGCAGGGGAAGAGACCTACAGTAAATCTCTTTATGCAAATAAGAATTTTTAAATGGACATCAAGGCCCTAATTCAGAGAAATGTCCTATTCAGAAAAGCAGGAATGTCCTTAAATTCAGTCACGTGGGTGTTACATAAGCAAAACACAAGATTAAAATCTTTGTTAAAGCAGCATTTTTTAGGGTTTGTTTTCCTTTGTAGATTCCAAGTATTGGGCAAAGTCAGCCTCATTATACAAATGTTCTTACTTTTTCCATCAGAACTTGTTGTTTGATCCCTCCTGGCTCCAGCCCAGCAAACATGCCAGATGTTGTAATTTGCACCTGGTTGGTTGGTGTTTGAAAAGCCCCGTTATTTTTAGGCAAACAGAAGGAAAAATGTCTTTGATGGATTCCATGAACCTTTCCCATCTATTAACTCTTCCAGCTGGTTGCTACCAAGAAGCAGAAATCCATCCATGATGTGGAGCAGGACAAAGGAAGAAGGAAGGTTGTGTTCAGGCAGTTTTACAGCTGAGACTCTGGTGCCATCTGAATTCACCTCCTTCATGTCCATGAGATCCTCACACCCCCTCCCCTCACAGGCCTGGGCCACCCAAAAAGTGACACGTGGCTCTCACTGGACCAGGAGACACAGGAAAGGATGTGGGTTATTCATTGACACAAAGAGCTCCTCCAAATTCTTGGGCTGGAGCCCTCATGGGCATAACAGCCCCTGGGGTTCCCTCTTCCCTCCCTGGCCACTGAAACTCTTTCCCTTCTGTTTTCACGTTGATTTTCCTGCCACAGGAATGAACTGGCACAAGTTGTCACATGGCTACACCGAAATCCATCAAATGCTAACAAGTGCCCTGTATCCCTTCAGCAGAAAATGACAATTCAGAAGCATCTCACGTGGAGAAAGCCAAGTCTTGGGTTTATGGAAATGCTCATCAAACACCTTTTTTCCAGTGTGCCCAGTTTTCTAATGATCATCAGTGTTGGTTCATCCTGCAGGGCCTCTCACTCCAATCTGGCTGGTTGCAGGCAGTTTGTGTGTTCTCAGGGATGTGACCTTACCCTTCGTGGGACTCAGAACTGGGTTGGGTTTTTGTTTTTAACGCGCAGAGCCGGTGACTTTTCGGGAGGTGGGAGTGTTGCTCCTGTGGCATTTACTCAGACAGTGAAGAGATTAACCAGAGAGAGAGAGAGAGAGAAAATGAATCTGCTGCTGGGCTCTGAATAGGGAATGATCTGTGTGTAAATTGAACAAGCCGGGATGCAGTAAATAGGCAATTAACATTCCTTTTGGCAAAGCTGCACCTGCCAGAGCTGAAATGCGGGAAGAAAGGCAGCAAAGGGGAAACATCCCGTGGATCAGGTCAGGCAAGAGGAGGACCCGGTGTGGCTCCTCTCTCGGACTTGGTCGGGCAGGAGGGTTATTTTGGGGGGGCAAAATCCGTGGGAGATATTGAGCAAAGGTGACCCCCGTTCTGCAGCTCCTGTGCCCCTTCCCTCAGGTGACTTCGGTGGCACCTGAAGTAGCACCAAACTCAGAATTTGGGTTGTTTCAGGGGCTGGTTGGGAGAACATCTGAACTTCTTGCAAATTCTGCTGCTCCCCCTCCCCTTCCAGAGTGGATGGACGGGAAGCTTTTCTTCAGCCCCTGCACAAATTGAGGTTGTTAAAGCTAATTAGGAGTGAGAGAGAAGCTCCTGCCATGGGCTCCTGTGCACTTGGCATCGGGGCTGCAGCTGTAAACAAGGAAACCATTATCATAAACACCTCATCCTCTCAAAGAGAAATTCTCGGAGCTTTTCATCGGCAAAAGATCCTTTCCCCCCCGCCCCTAATTTCCTTAACAATAAATAGATCTCAAAATAAGCTTGTGGAGGTGGCAAGAACAGAAGAGATATGAGCAGTTAAATTGTAAGTTCAGAAGGAAAATTGGATTTGATTTGTCTTGAAACTTGTGGAAAAGACAAGAACACGCATTTGCCTGTTTTGTTCAGCCTGGGTTTGGGGGTTTTTTTTTGAAGCACAGAAGTGCCAGAGTAGCAGGGGATATAATCAGAGCCTTCATCACTTCCACGTCTGGCTCATTTCTTGCAGTAACCAGCTCTGGCAGACGAGAATGTTCCTTTACCTCCGGTGCTGGGGTGAAAGGAAAGTTGAGCAATGAGAAATTTAAGTGGCAACAAAAGAAAAGTGGAGCTGGGAAGTGCAAAGGAGTCTGGTAGGGAGTGGGGGAAAAAAGAAAAAAAAAAAAAAAAAGCAAGAGAAGAATGCAGTGCTCATGACCTGTTTGCATTCAGTGCTTCCCAATTAAAGTGATTTTTCTAAGAAGAAAACCTTCTCTCTGGAACACATTCATTGTTCTCAGTGTTCTCTGAAGGCAAATTGAAAACTCACGGGGTAAAATTTCGCTTCATGGTAAAATTACGACCAATTTTTCCCACACAACAATAACGATGCAGTCACTCACCAGTCTTCAAATCAATTTTCCCTTCTCTTTTACTGAGATAAGCAGCAAAGTTTTCATGATTTGAGATGTTTTTTCCCCCCCATAGATTTCTACTTAACCCTGCCCGGCTCCTCTCTGAGTGATCACACAATTCCTGTCTCTCCTTTCTGAAGGGTCCACTAATTGTCAGATACAACAGATGAACTCACTGTTGCCTAAAAGCTCATTTAGAACCCAATTCTGCTTTAGGACCACACGGGTTTCCCGACAGGAAGGTGAATTTTCTCCTCATTGTGTGTCTGCTCAGTCTCATGATCATCCGTTTCACAAACACAAAGAAATGAGTAAAAGCAGCGAGAAAACGGTGCATTTACAGGACTCTCCTGCCTTTCACAGCTGGAACCTCCCCTTCCTCTGCCGGGGCATTAACTCCGTTAACAGCAAAAGGAAATTTTTCCTTGAATTAGTGTGAATCATCCTGTCAGGGAACAGCACAACTCCCCGTAATTTGCAGATCAATTTACATGACATTCCACTTATTTTATGCAGTGCCATGTTGCTGTTCCACTTGACTGCATTCATTACATATGTCCTTAAAATTGAAAGTTCTCATCTCCGTGGAGCTCACGTTTCCTGTGGTGATGTACTGCACTATCTCCTTCTCATCAGCTGCTTGATTTGCATCAGATTCTTCCTTGCCACCAAGACTTTTCCAAAAGAAAAGATCTGATGGCTCCTGGAAGCCAATCTCCCTGGTTTGTAGACGCCTTTCCAGGTGTTAACAGGACATTTAAACCCAGAACATCCGTGTGTTTCCCAGCCAGGACTGTCGTGATTACAACCACACTGAAAAGTTGGAAAAACTAAACCCAGGTTTCTCCAGTTCTGGCCTCTTTTCTCAGCCATGAGCTCACCTTTTCCATCCCTTGCACTGCACCCTCCTGCCCTTCCCCGCGGATGAATTCATGTTTCCAAGGCTACAATGGAGAGATGAAGTGGGATTGGAGCCTGTGGTTACTGCTTGTAGTTGAGTCTTGGTTTCTGGACCATTCAAATGGCTCCAAATGGCACCTTGACTGCAGAAATTGAATTTATTGGCAGGATCCATCCCTTGGCCAGACATCCCAGGGGCAGCATTTCTGCTGCTCACTCATGGGAGGTGTCAAATTCCAGCTGGTGAACTTTCAAAGGAGAGGGAAGCTGCAAAAAGCCTTTGCCATGAGAATGTTTCTCAAGTTCTGAATTCGGGGGAGTGTCGATCTCACCTCTTTACGTGCTCCAACAGCCTTTTCACTGCACAATCCCACAACTTTCCAGCCAGCAAAATGCAGGGATGGCAATGAGTGTCTCTCTCCAGTTTAGCCCAGCAGTGTTTTTGCTGCTTTCCCTCCCTGCTGTCAGCTCTGACAGACACAGCAAAGCTGCACAGGCCAATACACACCTTCTAAACTCAGATTTACCTGGAACTTTCATTACTATTAACCAGGAAAACTCCTTTCATGGTCACACCTTGGGCTCACTCTTGCACTATGATGTGAAAATTGCAATCGAGGGACACACAGGGATCAGAGTCCAACTCCTGGCCCTGCACAGGACACCCCAAAAGGTTTTCCTCGTTGTTTTTCAATGGATTTTTCACCCAGAAAATCCAAGTGCTTTCTCCTGGTAGAAAGCACAGCAACCACCTGGCCCCACACAGTCCTGAGGTGCAGCCAGGGGACAAGGCAGGAAAGGAGAACAAATCCAGCACACAGGGAAAAGAAATAGGAGAAATTCCTTAGGAATTGTTAATGACCTGGTTGCTGCCAAACCTGTCACAGCAAACAGGAGCCAGGGTGCAAAGTCAATTTATTTCAGGCCACAGGATTTGAAGGATACTCCAAACAACAGTGGGGAAATGAAAATATGGTGGAATTTGTGGTTCTAGGGGCGGTTTCTAATGGGGGTTCTGTAATAAAGAACAAGTTAAAAATCGACACAAGCCCACAACTACAAGCAGGCAAAGGCTGTTGGCAAATTGTCCTTTATGAGGGATGAGAGAGTTCAGAGCGATCTGAAAGTGCTGCCAAAAAAGCTCTGGCTGGAGCTGTGTCATCAAATCAATTCAAACAAATACCCTTTTAAGTAGCACTTAGGTCCCAAGTTACAGACTTCATAACTCAGTTTATTTTTAGTAACTTATTTGCAGAGGTACAAATAAAGCCCCGGTGTTCGGAGAGCTGAGAGGGAATTTATCTTGGAAAGTGTCAGAATCAGCCTCTACCTGAACTCAGAGAGCAAATATTTACTTGGAAGTGATCGGTTTCAGGAGAGACAAGAGTCCCCTTCTGTCAGGGATTTTGAAGGGGGGGCACAGGACAAATGTTCCCAGAAAGCCCATCAGGAAGGGGCAGGATGTGAAAAGGGCTGTGGATTCCAGGAGGAGGCAGAAACCTCAGATTTGCCTCTAATTGGCACCTCGGGGCCAGCACCAACATCCCATCACCCCTTCAGATCACACGTCAAATGAGGCCAGAAAATGTTCATTGCAGTATTGCACTTATTCCAAAAAAAAAGGGTCATTCATCTGGGCAGTGCAACTTCCTCTCCTCAACCTTTAAAATCCTGCTGAGTGGGTATCAATGCAAAGCATCCAGTCTGTCACTCTTTACACATCACTCACGTGCAGTTTTCTTATCCAGTTTGAGCAATTTGGGGGTAAAATGTGCAGATTACGGGCTCCACCTATAAATTAACCTGTACATATATTTAGTGCATGGCTGTTCCATGTCATAACTTCCCTTTATGTGGAGTTTTCAGTTGTGTGCAGCACGTGGCATTCAAAACTTCAGCAACATTTGGAGTGTCAGAGCTGTCAGGATGATTAACAGGAGGCATTTGAAAAGAAAACAGTAGGTAGTTAAGACTTGCTCTTGGAATATGATTTATGGAGGTGTTTTGTGACAGAACCACGACTTTGAGACAAAACCAGCACACATTCAGAAATCTGAAACAAGGGGGTGTTGGGCCAAGCAGATTGATTTTTACTACAAGATTCTGCCCTTTTATTTGGCAAAGTTGATTAAAGTCAATAAGAAATGATAAAGAACATTGTCCTTTTAAAGACAAGGAACATTATGGGACACCCAGCCCCAGCTCTTCCAAATCCTTCTGCTGAAGCACAGCAAATGATTTATGGCATTGAGGGATGAGCTGCACCAGGTAGATGAGGGTGTTTATATAGAAACCCTTTAACTTCAACATCATTGCCCAAGAATTGATTCACAGGGATTTTATTCCCTTTATAAAGTCTCTTCACTAAGAGACTCTCCAGAAAGGCCCCTGTACCTTCCTCAGTCCTTTCCAAGGGAGAACTGCCATAGTTTTTGGCAATCCAAAAAAAAATGGCTAAAAGCAGCCCCTGGAACATGTAAAACACAGCAAGTTGTTTCTGGGTTTGGCTTTAATTCCCAACCATTCCCTTCTTTATTACACCCTCCACCTCTGGCTCTGCTTGCCAAGGGCCCTGGGGTGTCTGGTGTGTCATTTACACCCCGATGGGAGGTGCAATCCAAGGAAAGCAGCAATAAAGAGGATTGTGCTGCCTGCAAATGCTGCTCCCCACCGAGACACAACTGCTCCGAGGTGGGCAAAGGGCCACGAGTGCTGAGCACAACGAGAGCACAAGTTGTTTGGGAGATTTTCCCAGTCTGTGTTTTTGTTAAACAGTAAAAAAAGGATGAATGAAAGGAAGAACCCTCTGTGTTTAAACCCCAGGGGATTTAAGGAAATGGCCTGCTGCAATTGTCTAAAGCAGCTGTGAAAACATTTGCCCTTATTCACATTTATGTTCTCTCATTCCTGCTCTGTAGCTTTTGTCCCAAAGCATTACTTTGCAGGGGGTTTGTGCTTATTTGTGTTGTAGCAAGTGGGCCCAATTTACTGGCTTGAAGCTGCTCTGCAATAAAATGTTTGAGAGCAGATTTCCAAGCAGTTTAAATACCATCCATTCCGAAAGAGAAGTCAGGCATATGTGGCAAGCAAATATTTTGCAGATCAAGAGGGGGCAGATAATTGTATTTGGGTGTGAAGCAACTTGCTCCAGTCAAAGAGGATGGAGGGGGAACAGGGATTTTTGCTTTTTTTGACAGAGACCCAAATCAAGTCATGTTTTAGTTCACAGAGGGAGTCACTCAAACTTCCTCCTCCAGCCCCAGATGTTCTGCCCCAAGTTCTCTGCTCTTCTCTCCATCCCACACCCCTCACTGCTGCAGCCTAATTCCCACTGTAGGGGCTGTTTTCCTCTGCTCCCTCTCCAGCTTTTCCATCCTGCTGCCCCCTCCCCACCATCCTTCTTCCCAGGCCTGTCATGTCCACATCAGGAGTGCAATTGGAAAGGGGATCTCAGAGGAGTTACCTGTCAGACATGTCTACTTGGAGATCAGCTCTGCTGCCTGAAAGTGGGAAGGAATGATTCCTGGGAGGAAATATTGCTGTATTGCCTTTGAGCAGAGTAACTCTATCCAGCTGGTGAATATGACAGAGATCTATCAAAATAAATAACAAATAAATATTAAGCCATCAAGCCTTACTAGACCACTTGGGTAGCAGGGGAGAATAAGGCTCAGAATATAAAGGAGATTTATGGAGATTTATTTTTTAACAGATAGAAGCATCTACGTGCAAAGAAGCTCAGAAATTTTCCGGGACTGGTGCTGAAATACCAACATGTTCTTAAGGCACCTGCAGGTAAAGGGCATGTGGGAATTAATGTGCATTTTAATTACAACACAAACACAGCCACAGCTTTGGGTCATTAAGTGGTGGAGATGGATATCCCAATATTGCAGCCAGAAATCATCACTGCTCTTGGTGAGTGACCCTTCCCTGCCCTGTTTGGCTCTGGCAGCCCCTCAGATCTCTGCAATTACTACAAGTTTTAGCTCCCGTGAGACAAATTGCCTTTCCTGTGGGCTCACTTTCATCTCCCCTCCTTGGACAAACACCTCCTGGGAGCTCCAGAGAATCAGGAAAATCCATTAGCTGGTACAGCATCCTACCAAGGGAACTTGGAGGGCAGCTCACAAATCAGCTCCAGCAATTTTCCAGCAAGCTTCTTACAGCACAGTCCTGTTTAAAAAGTAATTGCTGGTGTCTTCACTTCCCTCCTCTGCTGCAAAACACGGTGCACCCACTTGCCCTTGGCTGGGAGCTCTGGACCAGAGGGACAGGGATGCTGTGAGTGTTCCTCCAGCCAGAAAAGGAGCAATGGTTTGATCCTTCAAGTGGATAATCCTGCACCAAGAACATCAGGAAAAAAAGCAACAGCCCAGAAGACAAAAGCCAGGCTGAAGGATGGGGAGAAGAACAAAATATAATCTGTCTTTGGTCAGTAAACAAACCCAGAGAGAATACGTTTGCAGTGTGTTGACAATGTTCTGGCAGTTCATTAATCCCAGCAAAATCTCTCCAAAGCTACTGATGCATGGATTCCATTTTCAAATTTCTCATTAGTTCCTCTTTATGGATTAAATGCTGATGTTCACGAGTGAGTGCACACAGCTCCAGCTGATGGATGTAATTGGGCTGTAATGGATTTTAGCTGCTGTTCCTCCTGATCCAGCCAATTTGAAAGGCACTATCAATGTGTTCTCCCCATCGCTCTGGAGGGAAGGAGAAATTGAAACCTACAAGATGAGATTTATCAACTTCCATAAAGTTCTCTCCAACCATCATAAAACTGTTAAACTTCTCATTATCATTCCACCACAGTGACTGCCCAAACTCTGGTCAGCCAGTCAAAATATTAGAGTGCATTTGAAATAAGTAGAGTTGATCCCTCAATATTCTCCTTGTCCTCACCATTGATTTAGGTGCTGTAAATATTGCCAACCCAGGATGACATTAACACAGCAAAAGCTTAACAGCAGGAACACAAAGTGATGTGAAAGGATTTAAAGGTTGCAGAACCTCCTTCCAATTTTTAATATATCTGTATCTCAACAGATAAATAGATAAGTGATTTGCTATCACTGTGAGGCTGAAAAACAGCTTTACCCTTCCTCTCCTTCACAGACAGCATCTGACTTCTCTCAGCTTTCACTGGTTTAACCCAGCTTTGGCCAACCTGACAGATGTGGAATGGTGAGGGAATTCCCATAAGGGAATGTGGGACACCAAGGGCACAGACAGGTTCACATACAGCTCTGGAAATGTAAGAACTTTTTTTTAAAAATACCAAGAAAATTCATTAAGGTGGGAGAGAAACTGGGTGTGACTGTCCTGTGATAGTCACCTGGGAGGAAACCACCAGCCAAGGCCAAGAAAAGCTGGGAAGAGGGTTTAGGGAAGTGATCCCAGTGGAGGTTTTCTCTAACAAGCCCCACACGTGGCTCAGAAATTCTTACTGGGATATCATTGCTCAAAAAGCTGAGGGTGGGAGATGCTTCTTAAAACAGACCCAGATTTCAGCTTCCAGAACCACCTCCAACTGCAGACACCCAGTTTGGGAACACCACCCTGTGCCCATTGAGCTCCACAGCTCCTTCTGCAGTAGAGCTCAGCAATGGTTTTACAGAGATTTTCCAGCAGCCTGAGCTGAGCTGCCTTGACCATCTCATCACTGCCCAGAGCCCCAAACCTCTGCACACACAGCCAGGCCCAGGGTCCTTAAATGTGACATGAGCAACCAAGCCTGTGAGCAGGACCAAGTGTGACACAAGCCCAGCCCAACCAAAGCTGTTCCCTGTTCATTGACTCCAAGTGCCTCTGCAGCAGAACCATCAGCTGAGTCCTTTCCAGCTTCCCAACCTGCCAACTCCCTTCCCCAGCTGCTGCCATGACCAAATCCAGCCTGGCTGCAGCATTCTCCTTCCCTTTCACATCCCAGGCCAAATTCAATAATGGTTGCAAGTGAAAACTTAATTATTGACTTCAGTGCAGTGGTTCCTGCTTAGAACAGGGATGAACCTGCCCTGCTCTGTTACTGCCCACAGAAGCCCAAACTAATTACAGAACCCCAGTAAGACAGATTTGAAATTTCTTACTTTTTTCCTACTATTATTATTAGACTACTCATTTCTGTGCCATGAGGTATTTAAAGACTGGAATATCAACTAAATGATGCATCCCAGGCACTTTAGAATAAACTCTCCTTGCTCTGCCAGCCAAGGCTCAGCTGTCACTCCTTACACACAGGTGACAAACCTGTGCTGAGCTGAAACAAACTCCCAGCTGATTAAAATGTTAATGGGACCACCTACAAAACCCCCCAGCAATAACATTTAATGCAAAGCTGAGTTTCAGCAAAGCACTGGAACCTGCCTGATCAATGACAACAACCTGAAGGCAACTGTTGTAGTGTTTTTCCAAAATTTGGTCAAAAAATCAGAATGTGGGAAACAAACCAATTAGTTGTACATAACTAATGTTGTAAAAGTCAAAAGTTATATCAATGTAATCAGAAATACATTGAGGTCTAAGCATCTTCTACCAGCATTTCCCAGTAATTCCCACCACTACAATGGTTCAGTTGAAGGAAGCTCCTCCCTGTGTTGCCTGGGAATGTCACAGCCCAGCTGGCACAGAACTGGGTGGGAAGTGCTCAGAATATTGTGATATTTTTCAGGCACTAAACCATTCTGCTCTTTTCTGTTGTGATCAGAGTTGCAAATGGAGGGTTCTGTGCACTGGACAAGCCAAGTTTCCCCATCAGAAATGTGTTTGATGACCTGAATCAGTGCAAGGTGCTCCATGCCCTGCCCTGGCAGGAGTCCCTGGAGCTGAGATCAGTGCACACAGTGCAGGTGCAGCTTTGCAGAGACTGAACAGCCCTTGTGGGGACTCACACCAAGTCTCTGCTGACAGGGATGAGTTTCAAGCCCCGTCAGCTGCACAATAATTTATATCTAAATCAGCTCTGCTTTACTTTAACGTGGAGAATTTAAACCTGTAACCACCCCACCACAATGAACATCAGGGAGAATGTGAGTGTAATCTTTAAATACTGTGGTGATAAAGGTGGGGATTGTAAGAGATGAAGCAGAGCAGTAAAACCCCTGGTGATGGAGGTTTGGGCAGTGCCAAACTCAAGTGTAAAAAACACCCCCTTCCCTCCCTGCTGGTTGAAGACAAAGGTCTCATTTATTATCACTAATGTTCTCTGCTCAAAATTCCTGTACACCTTTAATTAAATTATTGCAGTCCTTTTGTAGATTATGCATAAATCTTCATTTGTTTTCTTTATTAGCATTCGATCTGGTTTTGTTAATTGCATAAATGTTCCCCTCAGGCAGAAAAGCAATATAGTTCAACTAAAGCAGGGCTCTGGTTAAGGATAGTCAATTTGATTAACATCACTGTCAATATGATGGATGGAAATTCTCTCAAATGAGGCTCCCAATCCCTTGAAATCATCGCTGGAATATTCATTTCATTAGGACACAAATGATAAATTCAATTTGGAATCATGTCGACCTGCCCAAAGCTTCCCTCAGTGTGGGCAAATATAGATGCTTTGTCTTCAACTCCCTTTAATCAACATCTCAAGCCTTTTGATTTCCCTCTCTGATACACAAGAGTCTTGTGTAATATTCCTGTCTCAGATTTGCCAAAATACTTCACCTCTGTTTCCATCAAATTGCTTTCATGACTGAGGAGGGCTGAGGAGCCCAGAATCTCACAGCTCCTGTGCTTGTCCCTCCACTCAATCCAGGAACATCCCCTTGAATTATGAGCAGGAACAAAACAATTACTTGCAGTTCTTTTTTCTCCCACATGAAGCATCTTCCAAATGAGGTCTTGGGGCACTTTGGCAAACAAGTCTCAAAAAAGAGGAGGAATAACAGGTCAAGTCCCGAACAGAAAACAGCTCCCGGGAGCTTTAGACTCAACTTTGAAGAGCTCAACTCCTGCCTCTTTGAAAGAGCAAAGAGAAAAGACAAAGTAGGTGTGTGCTGAGAGGTGGCAATTCCTGCACTTTCCCAGAGTAATGCTGGATTACTTTCAACGAGGCACTGCCTATAATTAACCACCAAGAAAAGAGACCTTCCTCTCTCTTTTCTTCCTCTTTTGTCTTTTTAATTAAATTATCTCCCAGTCTTACGGATCCTGCCATTATTCTCCACAATGTGTGTTCATTAGAAATGCATTTACACTTATCATATCTTGATTTATCAGCTCTTCCCCTCATTTCCATACCCCAGATTAATAGGCCTTGGGATAGAACACATTGGAGGAGCCTGGGAGAGAATCCAGCCCTGACAACCCCACATGGAGCCCACCCATGTGAGATGTGGGGCTGCAAACATCCAGCAGAGCTGCCTTTAGGCCCAGGTTCCCTTTTTTTTGGGTATCTGAGATCTCTCCAGCCTTTTCTGCAGAGCAATTTAATCCTGTGAGCAATTCAACAGGCTGACTCTTGGTACAAAGCTGCAGCACAGACATTATTTGTACATCAAACTGCAGCACAGACACAGCCCAGGAGCTGATGGGACTCTGCAGAGGGGGGAATTAAAATTTAATTTAAAATTTAAAATTCCCACCAGGTCACTGACACATGTAAGGAAATAGGAACTTCTAATTCAGGAAAAAGTAAAGGAGCTCACAGAACAAAACAGATGTCACCCCAAATTCCATGCAAATCTCGAGTTCAGAAGTGGAATTTCACTAGTGAAAGGCAGGATGGAATTTCCCTTTCATTGTTTTACCTGTGAGACATTTTTCCATTCTAAGGTGACACAGGTGGGATAACACAGCTACAACAGAACCTTCTAGCACCACAAAAACTCCCACCCTCCAGAGGTGGGTGTTGTCCCCCTTCTGGAGATGTTCCATGTCTCATCTAAAGCCCTTTTGGGCTGTGAAGCTGGTTTTGCTGAGGGTGAATCCCTGTGCAGACACATTTGCAGGGAGGGTTTATGGCAGGTACAGGCTCACCTGGGCTTTGCTCTCCAAACGCAGCCAGGTTTCCATGGAGAGCAGACAAAGGAATTCAGCTCCTCTCCTCCTGCCTGGGAGCAGAACTGAGAGAAATCCCTGCTGGGCATTCAGGGGCGTGGGGCAGCTGAGGAAGGGCTGGTTTGGCAGTGAGTGTGATGGGCAGGGTCTCTCCAAAGCCCCGTGACAGGTTCCCTGCAACCCATTGACAGAGCAGAGAAGAACATCATCAGGCAGCTGCAACCCCCAGCCAGGATTTGTTGGAGGGCACAAATGACAGCAAAGTACCAACAATATCTCACTGATAGGGGCTCCCTGAGCAGGGAGGGAGGGAGGGAGGGCAGTGCCTGTGACAGGCAGGGGCTGCAGGATGTCTGAGAGGCTCCTGATGAAGCGCTAAAGGAGGAGACACGGACATGGCACAGCACAGATAAAGATGTGAGTAGGTCGAGCATCACTTTCTCAGGATGGAAGTGACATTTTGGCCTTATAGGAAACAAGAGTCATTTGTTGTTATTTGGTTTAAGCCCCTTAAACAGCCTGGCTGCTCCTGGCAAAGCCGTTTGTATTAAAGTCATCCTGATGATTCCTGGCTGAATGCTGTGCTTGCTCTACAAGGTTATTAATTATGCACCCAAATTGACAAAGATAATAACATTCACCTGGCTGCGAGGGGATGGGGAGACTGCAGAGCTCCTGAGTCACAGCTGCTGCTGTTGGAGGGATCACTCACACTGGGGCTGTTCGTTTGCAAGAGATGAACAACAAGCCTGTAAACACAGCCAGGATGGAGAGCAGCCCTGAAATCAGGGTCCTGCTGGTGCCCTGCCCCAAACTGCAGCAGGGGAGGATAAGAAGCAAATTAAGAAATGCCACGAGTGTGTGAAATCGGTGTTTCTGTGTGTTAGAGCTGGAGATTGCAGGGTAAGATAAACCCAGAATCGTTTAACAAGTGCATTCAAAGCCACCTCCCCACTTGAGGGGCTCAGGACAACCAGGGCAGGGGCAGGACATGGAGGGGGGGGATAGAAACCTGTGGGAGTCACTGACAAAGGATGTCCAAGGAGCTTTTAAATTATGTATTAGCAAATAAAGACACCTGATCATGATAGCCTGGAAAAAAACCCTGTTTGCTTTTGAAAATAGGTCCAGTATTTCAACACCTACAAACCAGGCAGAATCAAAATACCATGGCCATGTGTAACCACCCCAAGGGTTATTATTTCTTTATCTCTCCTCCAAGAGCCTCTTCTTAGAGGTGCTCAATTCATTTGCAGTCCAAAGGATGTATCACTTGAGGTATTGATTAATACCTAAACAGATGTAACACCTTTCTAGGCAAAGAGGCTGAAATGAGCAGGATAAATCAATTGAGAATATTTTTTCTGCATGTCATAAACCAGTTTTGCATTCCATACAGTCCCAGGGTGCTTTTTTCCAATGGATTATTCTTTTCATTAGTGTTCCATCAAAGCCAGACAAACCAGCTGATTGTTTTTCCCCAAGAAAGTTAAACACTTAAAATAACTGTTGATAGAAATGTTAATTCCGAGCCTATTGTCTTTTCTAATTAGCATATTAAAGGAAATCAGCCAGAGGAAAATATCAATTTATTAACAAGAACGAACCTGCCTCTTCCTTCCAGTGGAATATTTCAGGCTTAAAGCATCTGAAAGCCCTGGAGACACTTGATTTCCCAGGGCAAAGGGGCTCTGCAGACAACAGCAGAGCTTCAGTCTCAGGGTGTCCCAGGGACAGCAAGTTTGCAGTTGGTCATTAAGTTTTTGGCATGAAACCCCCACATCAACAACCCCCAGAATAAAGCAGAGACATTTCAACACTTCCCAGGGAACAGAGCTGGAAATGCAGGTGGTTTCATCCAACCACTCTGACTCAAACCATATCCATTTAATCAAGGGATGTGTTTGCAAAACATTGTGGGGTTTTTATAATGAACACACAGACACAACTAAGCTCCTTCACTACCAAAGCCACAACCATCAGATTTGGGAAAGCAAATTAATCTTGAACCTCTCCCTTCACAGGATTCTTTCCCTTTGCCCCCTGTGCATTATGAGCAGCTGATCCTTTTGCTAATAGAAATAAATGCTGAAAGAACTGGCACCAGGACAATAAACCTTTTATCAGGGCAAGCTAAAATAGTGACTGAAATCATTCCTGAAGCAGTTTCATTTAAAAGCTGATTATTCAATTGAGGTTGATTTCAGAGTGACCTCCTTGGAGTCTGACAGGATTTGCAGTGGAGCTGAGCAGTCACAGGGGACTTGGTGACTTCACAGAGCTGCACATCAATCCTTAGAACTCCTCCCAAATCCCTCTGCTGCCTCTGTCCAAACCAGGACCCTGCCTCAAACATTCATGATTGCTGTAGATACCAGCAGAAGATAAATATGGGATACTCTTTTCTTGCAGAAGGGAAAATAAAGAATTCATGGATTTAGCCAATGGAAGCAAAATCAAGATGTGGCTCCATGACACTTCAGTGGTGACAGAGAGAGATGGGCTGGTTTGGAAAGGGGTTTTTAGAGAAAGAAGAGAGAAAAATATCCTTGGCCCAAGTTTTACAACAGAGGAGTTGTGCTGACAGGAGTTGCCTGACCAAGCCAACCACTGCTGGGGAGGGGGAGAAAGGCCTCAGTTGTGCCTTTGGATACAGCAAAAAATCAAATCAGTTCACTTTTTGAGTGAATTTATTTTGGCCTGGATTAACTTCACCCTTTCACAACCACTTTCAAATGGTGAGATACAAATCTTGAGGAACTCTGTCATTTCTCGGGGTTTGACTTCCTGAGAACATAAATTGGTCCAAAATAACATCTAAGGGATGAAGTAATTTGACAATAACTTTCTTTCCAGTCTAATTAAAGGTTGTATGAGTTACTGAAGGATGGGTTCATGTTGAGAGCAGCCTTGGGTGAATATTTCATTTATCTTACCTGGAATGAAAGTGGACCATAATGAAAAAGCCACCTCTCTTCAAAAGTCATTATTTTTATCTACATAAAACAACTTTCTGTCCTTTCTTCCCATTTGTGGCTTTACCAGGTTAAGAATCAAATTGCAGAGAGAATTGCTGTGACCAATTTAAGGCCATTTCAGCTCGGGGACACAGTGGGGACCATTCAAAGCCATTGTTCCCAGCCCTCCCCACAGAGCTGGGAAAGGGAAGGGGCCAAATCCTGGGGGGGCTCAGCCAAGGTGCCCATGCTGAGTTCTGCCATTTAAAGAGGTGGATTTCATGCCCTGCAAAACCCCTGGGAAAATTAAGAAGCCTTTGCAAAGGCAGGTTTAACTCTTAGGTGCAGCCTTGCCTTGCCAATAAATGCCCCTGTTTTCCCTGAAAGAAGGAATTATTTTTCTTTCATGCAAAGAAGCAGAAAGGTTAATGAGGAGTCAGGATCTCTTTATACACCAACTCATCTTTGGCTGCTCTGGCTTCCCTCAGAGCAGTTCAAACGGAGCAGCATCCTGAATATATGAAAACTGCTTTATTTCCAGTAATTAGAGGAACTAATGAGTCCAAACACCACAAAAGGTCCAAATTTATCAGGCTGTCTGCGTCCAATTTGTATCACACACTGTGTGCTGAGAGACGCTGAAGACTAAATTGCATCATTAGGAAAAGGTTAGGGTTTTCTGGAGGAGTTTATCGAAGGCAATGACTAACACCTGACAGCACATTCCCCCCCTTTTCTCACCTATTTTTCCAACTCCACACCAGCGCTTTGGTCAAAAGGATCTGACTCAGAATCTCAGCAGCAGCTCCTGTTTTTCCATCCTCTCTGTTCAGGTGGCTGAGAACTCCCAGGGAAGGCTCTGAGGAACCAGGGAGCAGCTGCTGGGACAATATTGCAGCTGCAAGGGAAATGTTCTTCCCCAGATTTGGACTCCTCGTGTTGGAATGACAAAGGACATCTCTTGGTGTAACAGAACTGATTTTCCACCATTTTATGGCAAAGGGAAGTTTAATTTCCAATTTGGTTTAATTGTTCCTAATACACTTAACATTTCAATAATGAACTTCTCCAGCAACGTGGGGACAATCTGATTTATCTGTTTACTTCCCTCTTTAGCAGCTGAATGAGCTGCACTGTCCCTTCACATGGACAAAGACCCCGAGACAAATACACAACAAATTCTTCTCTTTGCAGCCTGCACAGACCTGGGAGAGCCAGGGCAGAGACAGGGCCACTTCCCTCCTTAGCTGTGCCTGTTTTCCAGAGCATCCTCTGCTGCCCATTGCTGGGGACAACGATCTGGGAATGCCCAAGGAAGGATCTGAACTGTTCTAAAAATCTGAGCTGCTCCTTCTGAACAAATCTCTCCTTGATAAATGTGATCTAGAATTACTGCACAGCAACAAAACTTATTTCTTTAAAGGTGTTATTCCTTTTCAGACCTCCAGAGCACTTTACAGAACCAAAGTCCGTGTGTTGTGTGAACCAGCTCAGGAGTTTTATTCATTTTCCTTTTGTAAAAGCCATGGGTGAGCTCCATGTTCACCCACCATGAATTCCCAGGAATGTTCCACTTGTGACAACTCAATTCCAGCTGAATCTCATTGCCTGCTCAGCACATGCCAAGTCATCCCTGTCCCTGTGCATCCCCCAGCACCCAGGGCCACAACTACAATAAAACCCAAAATTGGCCAGATAATCTATTCATAGCTCATTCCTCCCCATCCTCTCCCAAGCAGCTCTTCTCCACAGCAAATAAACTTAGAAAGCCTCATCATTAATTCTATTTAGGCCCAATATGTCATAAAGCCAGGAAAGCAGCCCGTTTTCCTCTCTGCTGGGGCACAAAACATGGATTAACTATTCCAGCCAGAGCTGTGAATGATTTATTAATTCAATTTTGGAGTATGTGTCTGTCACATCATATAAGTTCATTATAAGAAGAGCCTCTCTGAGGACTCTTTTACTCTTTTTAAACCAACTGACTGACACTTCCCACACCTCAGCACCCCATCTCTCACTGTGTCACACAGGTGGCACCACTGGTCCTGCCCCTGGGACAGGGTTTGTCAAGGATGAGGGAGAGCACTGGGGGCAGGTGGTCCATGGCACTGATGTCCCAGCTCAGGCTTGTGCTTAAATTTAAGGACTATCCAGTGCTCTGTGGGGAGCTGGATCATCAGCTCTGCCTGTTCAGGACCATGGAGGCCTTGAGGTTGGAAGGAACTCAAAGGTTTTGAGGTTGGAAGGAACACAAAGATTTTGAGGCNGGAGCTGGATCATCAGCTCTGCCTGTTCAGGACCATGGAGGCCTTGAGGTTGGAAGGAACTCAAAGGTTTTGAGGTTGGAAGGAACACAAAGGTTTTGAGGTTGGAAGGAACACAAAGGTTTTGAGGTTGGAAGGAACCCCTGGAAGTCACTTTGTCCCACCTTGAGCCCCTTGTCCAAGCTGATGTCCAGGTTTTTAATATCCCCCCTTTCATTTCTTCCTGTCTGTGAATAAATCCTTGTTCCCAGGAATATGAGAAGACCAGCAGGGTGTGTAACCAACATTTCTGGTTACAGACAAGGCCAGGCTGTAAAGGTACATCCTCAGGGTGTGACACCAGGAGAAACACAAACAATTCCATCTGATCTCTCTCAGGTAACATCACATTTCATTCATTCCCCTCTGGAACAAACCCAATTCTGACTAAAACACTCAGTCCTGACTTGGTTTGAAGGCACCTCTTCCTGTGGTAGTTTGTTCCACTGAAAACCAACCACACCATTACACTGAATTTGCACCTCTCTTGCTTTAGTTTATTCCATTCATTTTTACTCTGCCTTTCTTTACTAAATTAAGGAATATTTTGCATCCCCACTGTGAGGCAAGTATAGGAGCCTGCTCTGAATTCCCCTGGAACCTCACGTTGTTTCATTTTTAGATCTAAGAACTCTGTTCCGTTTCAAAATAAAAATAAATAAAACACATTTCTAAGGGCTAGAAACACAAATAGCAAAGTAAATGCTCTCTCTCATTTGCAGTAATAGCTGTGAAATGGTACTTTGGGACTGGCAAGTATCTCCATGCTGTAATTACACGTTCATCATCCCTGTTGCAGCCGGGGTCCCTCCGGCTGTATTTCACAGCCCCAGCCCCCAGGGCAGCCACACTTCTCTGTAATCACTCGTATATTCTCCGTGCAGACGACAAGGTCAGCTCTTTGAGAGGGCTCTGGCTCCAGCCAGCCCGACACTTCCCTGGATTGCAGCTGGAGAAAGGGCCGAGGAGATGAATCACTTCAACTCCTTCGTGCAGGGGAGGTAGAAAGGAGCCTCTGAGAGGTGTCTGTGCCACTGATTTACCTCTCACAACCTCCTGGGCAGCCAAAAAAACGAGTTCTGGAAGGCACAGGGAAGAGATGCTTCTGCAAACTTCCCCAGGCTGTTCAGGAGTCTGGATCCTCCGGAGAGGAGAGGAGAGGAGAGGAGAGGAGAGGAGAGCAGAGGAGAGGA
>VYZS01076434.1:0-30312 GCA_013400695.1 Neodrepanis coruscans | reverse complement strand
GGGGGGGGGGGGGAGGGGAGGGGAGAGGAGAGGAGAGGAGAGGAGAGCCTGGGTGTGTGGGATGGAGCTGTTGGGTTTGTGGGGTTGGGATGGAGGGATCACAGACTGTTGGGTTATCCAGAACCAATTCTTTGTGATACTCAGCCAGAAGGACAGAGTGGGAATAACTGTGCAATGCAAACCACAGAGCAAAGCTCAGCTTTGCCTTCCCTTGTGGTTCCTGTAACTCTGCACTCAGAGGTAAAACACAGCAAAATCTTACCCCACCAAACCTGGGGGAGCAAGAACTTCCTAAATCCTGTAACATTTCCTAGAGCTCCCCTGTCCCAGCCTTTATTCTGCCTCCAAAGACAAGCCTTGCCACAGCTGGTTGTCCTGCTTTCTTTTCTCCTGTCACTCAGAGTGGTCCCCAGTAATCAAGACAGGACACACTCCTTCCCATCCTGCAGATGAGAGCCAGATAATTAAATGGATGTTTCCAATATCATGCTCTATTTATGCTCCTTTCTGTATGGTGAATTAATGCTCTATCTGCACAGATTCCACTCTGAACAGGGAAACAGCACAAAGAAATCGATTTGTATCTGGTCCTGTTGTACACGGATCTGAGTTAGGGTGTTTATCTCTGAATTATACAGCCTCACACCAGGAATGGAGGGCTAAATAGCTTCAAAAAAAATCAAAATTGTGTCAGTTTATTTCCACTTTGCAAAGGCACAAACGAAAGCAGGTTTTTAAAGGAGCTTTGGCAGAGTAAAGGGAGTTTACAAGGGTGAGCAAGCACTTGTCAGATTGCGAGAACATGAAAGGGGTTTAACAATGAAAACCAGCGTGAGCTTTGCTGGAGCTGCTCCCGCAGCCTCCTGTTGCTGCAGTTCCCTGTTGGGGGAATCACATCCCACAGCAGCCCCTGCCAATGCAGGTCTCCCTCCCCTCTCCCCTCGGGCTCAGGCTGTGGCAGCACAGCAGCAATTTTTCATTTTCTAAGGTACATTTCTGTCTCTGTGCCCCTAAAACTGAACTCCCACCGAGACCCTTTTTACCCTCAGAACCATCTCCCAGCCCAGCCCAGAGCAGCTCATCATCCCACCCTGGATTCTGGGCTTAAAAACACCCTGCAGACTTTCCAGCTGAGGTGAAACATCCTCCCTAATTCCACTTCCATGTGCAGCCCATGTTGAGGTGACCATGGCCAGCAGCAGCTCTTGGCCAGTGATTTTGAATTTCAAACATTTCTTTGCCATTCAAGGTCCCTTCACAGCACTTCAGCAGTGGGTGCTGAGCCCTCTGAGGTTCAACCACGGGGTAAAAGCAGGAGGGAGGAAAAGGAAAGGATCAGGAGGAAGAGACAGAAATTAGAAGGGCTCATAATTTGTTTTGTTCTCACATTTATTCCCTGGGAATCAAAATACAGTGAGCTAAGGATCAAGAGTGCCAGAACATGAAAAGTTGTGAAAGACAAGCTAATTATAGGCAGGATTTAACAGATGGGAAAGCTGAGACCAGGACAGGCCAGTGAGTATAAACAGGGCTCTGTGACAACCAGGGAAAAGCTGTATTGGTGCTTCTTGTCAATCTTTGTCCTCATTTCATTTGAGGGAGCAATTACTTGTTGTTTTCAAATTTTTCCCTGCAAGGAAAGCAATTTATTCTGCTAAAAGTAATGGGAAGACAATAATTAACAGAAGTTTGAGTTCTCCTGTTCAACCCCCAGAGCTGGTGCATTGCTGCAGGAGCTGGGAGGTCTGGCTGCTTCCAGCCTGCAGAAAACTAACCTTACAAATGAAAAAACAGAGCTTTGGTGGAATGACTTATTTCCCAAGAAGTTTCCAGAGTTGTTTCCTATAAAATTCTGGATATCAATTTTATAAGTTGGTCCAAAATTCCCAAGCTCTACCCAGTTTTGTTTTTCAGTTTGGGAAGCCTGATCTCCAAAGACACATCTCCAGCAAATGGATTTGAATCCTTTCTGTAAGAACAGGCCTCAAGCCTTCATTTGCCCAAAAATCCTCTGGGATGAGCCCCCCAGAGACCTTATCCTCTGTTTGTGTGCAGAATGAGCCAGGCACAGTCTGGGGGCATGGGCTAAATAGCTTCAAAAGGGAGCTCACATCCTCCCACATTACAGATCCTGCTCCCTGACGGCTCCTGCTCTGCAGAGCTACTGATGTCAAGAGCCAAATTATTTCCCACCAGAAGAAGGGACAGACTTCTAATCCTGTTTAGATCTGTAAAATATTCTGTGATATACAAAACCAAACACAACACTCCATTTCATTTGGTTTCTGCTTTGTACTAACAAATAACCAGGTTACAAACAGGCAAGAAACCATGAGATACTTGGATTTTCCACAGTGCTTGAGGGGAAGGGTAAAAAAGAGAGAAAACCACTGCAGTTGGTACATTGAGGGTGCTCAGGAAACCAGTCAGGTTTGTGTTCACCTCACTTTACTTTCCTGTGACAACAAAGAAGGTTCTCATTGTTACTGAAGGAGGATTCTCAGCTCAGTAGCACAAAGAATTAAGAGTTTCTCCTTTCCCTATTGTTACCCGGCTTTATCAGCTTCCCCATGCCCAGGGCAGGCTGCACTGGAAAGCAGCAGCAAATAAATCCCCCTCATTAGGAAGTTACTGTTTGACAACCCTGAGCTTGACTTTGTCAGCTCCGAGTGGCTCCTCTTCGTGTTGTTAAAAAGGCAGAAAATCTGCCCTGTTCTGCCAAAGCTGCCAGATCAGATTTCAGCAGCAGGACATGGAAAGCTGAAAAAAATAACCCCAGAGCTCAGGATTAGATCTGGTTTGGTCTCTGCTCCTCAATCTTTAACACAAACACTTGTGCTGCAGCTCGGGGCATTCCTGAACTCCCAAGAAAGGCTGGAATTTCTGGGTTTGTCAGCTCCCCACATCCCCTGGGCCAGGGGATCCAGCAGCAGGACAGGCAGGTTTTGTGCACATGAGGCAGCAGCAGGATTTGTGTGCTCGAATCATCCTTAAAAGGCAGCACATGGACAATTGTGACAAGCAAAGACACACAGACCACCACAGAGTATTAAAATGTGCCCTGAAAACAAACTGAAACCTGGCTCAAACCATCAGCCAGGGGCCATCCAAAGAGCACAACTGTCCTTGGGGTTGATGTTTTTAAGATGAAACCCTGTTGTGCCTCAATTTTGGTTTGGTAACACAAGCAGAACATCCCCCTCCTCTTGCAGAGAAGATTCCAGATGCCACTGGGTGCAGAAATGACTGAAGACCCCAGTGAGACCAGGGAAAGGCAGAGGGAGAAGGTGGGTGAAGTGAGGCAGGAACGGCAGCAAATTGGTGCTGTGGGATCCATAGCAACAGTCCCAGCCCTGTGCTCACTCCACGAGCTCTGCCAGCTGCCAAAAGGGATGGCAGGGGGAGGCAGAGCTCCCGAGGAAGGAGGGAGGACACAAAGGATGGTTCTGGTCTGCAATGAGGGGCTGCTCTTTGCAGTCACTCACAAAATGGGGCATCTTCTTCCTCCAAGTTTCCTTCTGCAATGGTGAAAGCAAATTTGGGGATTTCTAAGCCATGTGGCAGACTGCTTTTCTGGAAGATTAATTTTCCATTGCTCCTCTTTATTTTATGGGGGAGCCCCCTTTTCCCCCCAAACCCTCCCATTCTCAGTAGGCAGCGGCACATTCAGCCACAAGCTGAGAAACCCCCTTCCTCTCTCACCCTTTTTAGTCCTTGAATCTCAGGCTTTTAACACCTAATTTGAATCTGGAGCTTTTAAAAGGTAATTTGAGCTCGCAGGGCTCCAGGTTGAGCTGCCATCCCCGAAGATGGAGCTCAGGCAATAGAAGACACCCGGCCCATTATCCAACATTGTGCTCAGCTCCCTGAAGACTCTGCTCAAAATAAAAAAAATTAAAAAAAAGCAAAGTATAGACTTTTAAGGCTAATTGCTTCCAAAATATAGTCCCTATTCTCTCTCATTAGAGCCTCTCCAGGGATAAATTCAGCAAAATAACTGGTGATATTTAGGTAGCTTGCATTTAGCAGACTGTGCAGTGAGAGTGTGGGAAACAGTCCCCAGGCACTTCTGTCACCCAGCTGCTGCTGCTTCCATGTTTTGGCATTTTTGGAGCTCTAGTTGAAGGATCCCCATCACCCCCTGCACAGGCTCCAGCTCCAGAACAGGTTGAAAAATCGACGCTATTTTGGGGGGAAAAGCTTTGAGATGTAAACAGGGTATTTTAAACCAAAGATGAGGTTCCAGGCTGCAGAAAATCCCTAGTAAAGCCCTGGAAAACAATTCCTAACTCAGTCCTGTCAAATCCACCGACTGAGTGGGACCTCTGGTAATTAAAGTTCCCCCTAGAGTCCAAACTCACAGCTTGTGGCAGATTTTGTACAAGGCCAAGTCCATGAAATTGGGCAGCTAAAAAGCAGATACAACAAAGAGCAAAGAACAGCTTGAAACTACAAAACCACACAGAAAAAAGAATAATTTTTCAACCTTCCCCCCCACATACCCCTTCAAAATTTATTTCCAAAAATCTGTGTTTCTTCCAGCAATCCCAGGGCTGCACTTTGGAGTTTGTGTTCAAGGCTCAGCAAGTGAAGATTGAGCTTGATGACCAAAGCCCCAGCTCCTGCTCTTCCCTTTATGGGTGATTTCCAGGAATAATAACGTTAATTTAGGGCTCAAACCCTCCCTGAGGGTCACTGCAGATTCTCATCCTCTGTGTCTACCAGTTAGAGTAACATTCTGATTCTGTATTAGTGTCAGCCAGTATTGGATTATTTTTTGTTTCCCAGCTTTGTGAGAAAATAAAAATATATTCCCTCATCTACCACTCTCCATCATGGGGAATAAACCTTGGGAAGGGCAGGAGGCAGAACTAGGATGTTACAGATGACACCAGTGCAAATGTACAACAGAAGTTTTCCCAGTGGCCAAATATTATCCAGCTGCACATTTAAATGCAGGGAATCAAGTGCAGAGGGAATTTTTAAGAAGGTTAAATAACTCAGTGGTTCTAATATGGTTCTGTAATTTAACAGGGCCCATATAAGTAGAAAATAAACATTTCATTTGCTTTCTTCAGCCTCCACAAGGGTTTTATTTTCCAGGCTCCAGCCTGAGCCCTCAGCCAACTGCAGCCAGGGAAGAGGGAGAATCACATTTTTGAGGGGGTTTGTTTGTCTCAGAGCAGCAGGAGGTTGGGAATCAGCCCCATTTTGCAAAGATAATAAGTGTAGCTGATAGATGTGGGTCCTTTCACGGCAGGAACTGGGGGAGGAGAAAGAGAATCCACGGAGGGACAAAGCAAATCGTGGTGGCAGCTGAATGCAGAGCCTGAACACAAAGGGACTTCAGTCACTGCCATCTGTGTCAGAGGCTCCTGTTCATCTGGTTCTTGCTCTGGAACAGGTTATTTTTAACCCACAGGGACATTGTGTGGCAGATAATCCAACTATTAACTAACACCAGCTCCAGCTCCTTTAACCTCAAAACTGCCCAGGAAGAACTAATTCTGACAGGGACAATCCCTCACTTCCAGGTGAGCTCTGCCCAACCAGCGGTTCCATGATGTTAAATGGTGACACATCACTGCCTTGAGCTGTCCCTGAGACCGTGGGAGGCCAGAATTGAACCTGCACTGAGGAACAAACCTTCCCCAGGTTATTTGCTGTGACTCCTCCGTGTCTGCAGCTCTGCCTCGTGTGTCTCCCTGCACTAAGAGAAAGCTCTGCAAAGTTACCACATGACTACACACCGAATTGTCTTGCAAGAATGGTTTCTTTGTCAGAGGAGCTTTGAAATTCCTTTTGTGCTTGGGTCATCTGATAAGGACAGACATCTCCACAGGCAGTTTTGCAATATCTGTCCTCCTGAACACTGAGAGGATGCAACATCGAAACAACCCATCTTTCCTGCTTTGATCTGAATGTTCTCACATAAATATTAAGTGGCCAAATCTGAGCTCCAATCAAACTTGTGTCTACAGTTTGTTTGTGCCTCAATTCAGCTTTATATCAGGCTGCTATCCCCAGGCTCTGTGGCATAATCCTTGTTATTTACTTTCTGGTTTCCTACTCAAAACCCAGACTTATTTCCCCCTTCTAAGTTACTCATGTCTTTTTAATTTTGCAATTCATTCTCAACAGTTGCGAAATATTGGCCTGAATATAAAACAACTGGCTCTGAAGTGATGCACAAATCCATAAACACCTTAAGTAGGATGGAAACAGCTCAGGCTGATGGAAACCTCACACTGGGGTCACAGACATTCATCCTCCAACTGCAGGACCAAGGCTGCATCGGTGGGTGCCAGGGCAGGGGCCAAACTCCAGCTCCTGGGAAGTGTTTCCAAGGCAAAGCTCACACATTTTTCATTCAGCACCAGACCCAGGGTCCTCCAGGAGCACCTTTGCCAACCTCAGCAGGGCCTGGCTTTGGCCCAGGAGCACCAGGGACAGGAACCTGAAGAGAATTAATTCTGTCCTTGCGAATTTGAAGGTTGTTTTTCCAAGCTCAGGAGGTGTGGCTGGTTCAGGTTGGCTTTGGAAGAGGAACTGAACGTTATTTGAACGAAACCTGAGCTGAGCAAAGCATTAAAGCAGGATTAGAAGCAAAGCACAGGCTTCAGGAATCACAACAGCTCAAACTGTTCAAGTACAGACTGGCCTGAGGCAAACCTTGGATGTGCAGGGAAGTCTGGAACCAACAGATTCCACATTCCAGTGAATGAAACAAGACAACTCTCCCCCCAACAAACTATCCCTGAGTGGTCAGAAAGACAAAATGCACCTGAGACTCTGCTCCTCAGCCCTGCCTGCACCTGTGAAAGGGATTTGTACCTCTGGCACCAAAGAATGGACATGGAAATATTTATAAAAAATGAAAGGAGGAGGACTGGAACCCCAAGATTTCAAAACCAACTGCTGGCTTTGGGTTTGGGATTGTCCCAAGAGGCCAAATGTCCTTAAACACTGATCCTAAAAGGCATTCAGATTGTAGGAGCCAAATCCATAACCCTAAAACCTCAGGCTGTTGGCTGATGGCCTCATTTGCCCCAAATTCTGCCCAAACCTGACTCTGCCACAGCCCCTGAAGCAGGGGCATCTGTGCAGCCCCATTCCTGCCCTGCAGAGCTGCAGCACATCCCTGTGCATGGAGCAGCAGGGGGTGATGGATGAGAGCCAGGCACAGGACCAGAGCAGCTTGGGGTGTTGATATATTAGTGTAATACTCCCGATGATGCAGGAGTATCAGAACAGGCCCATCTGATAACATGTACAAGCAATTCATCACCACAGCGAGTTGCTCCAGTGATGTATTACTCAGGAAAAAAGAAAAAAAAAAAAGAACTCACCACCTAAAGGGGGAACAGGCCCAGCAAAAGAGGAAGTGGGTTATTTCCAGGGTGGAATATTCACAGAAGCCACAGGGCACCCAAACCTTGGCACTGTGCAAACACATCCCCCCCTCCTCACTGCCACCCCCAGGAACAAATCCAGTGAAGTTGACTCTGGGAACAAAACAAACCTCATTTCTTATGCCCTAGAACACAAACCTGAGTTCTGCATTCAAAATTCATATTGGGAATCCCCTTGGATTTCTTCAGAGTCTGGGATCTGCAGTTTAAGCACTTTACAACTTTGCAGATTAAAATAAATTCAATGAAGTGATTTTTAATTTCTTATTCTGTATTGATTTGCTTCTTTTCTTTTGGCTTTTTGGAGACTATTTAATTTAGTCCAAACTAATCCAGTTGGTTGATGGGAGGAATGGAGGAGAGGGAAGAAGAGCCTCTTCCCTAATAAATCCAGAGAGGTTGATATACAGCAGATATTAGAGAATGGAAGTTCTTTGTATTTGCAGAGATGACATTGCTCTATAATGAGAAATGATTTTGAAGCAGTAATTTAAACCCTATACAATAATGACACTAAGAGATAAATAATTAATGGTTTGTTGTTTTTTTTTTCCAGGGCTTTTCATCTCAAGGAGTCTCCAGGCTCCTCACAGTCTTTTAACAGACAAGAATCAATTCACTCAGTGTTCACACCCATCCATCTGAGCACGACACAGACCCTGCCCAGGAACAGCCAAGCTCAGCAGAAAGGGGCTGTTCCAGAGCAGAGGAGGCTCCAGGGCCACAGGAGACTTGGCCAAACTGGAATTTGGCTGCAGCTCAGGATTTATCACCTGCAAATCTGCAGGAGGAGCCACTGAGTGGTTTAAAAGCCCTGGGGTTTGTCTGCTGCCTGTGCTGGCAGAGGGAGTGGGGCCATCCCTGAGCTGGCAGAGGGTCAGAGCAGGTGAACCTGCCATCCCTCCATCCAGCCATCCCTCTGTCCATCCATCCATCCACCCATCCATCCACCCATCCCTCTGTCCATCCATCCATCCATCCATTCACCCCCCCATCCCTCCCTCCATCCCTCCATCCCTTGTTCCCTTTGCCAACCAGTGCACCCCAAAGGAACACACCAAGCTGCACACACTACAAGGAACTGGAAGGAGACTTGTTTTTTTTTTTTAAGTGGTTGCCATAAAACATTTTATGCTTCCCCCTCCACCACCTTCTCTTCATGCTTGGAAAGGCAATAATTTCATTAAGTGATTAAGTGCTTTTATTCCTCTGACTCATAGTTCATAAGACATCTGAGCATGAATTTCAATTAGTGTTTCTTCCAGTGAAATTGGGATGAGGAAAACATTCCTGAGCTCTGTGGAAATGGTGAGCTGAACTATCCTGAGCACCCTGGTGTAAAGCAGAAGCAGCTCTATTGAACTGGCTGGATGTAAAACAAGCACAACACCAGAACAACTCAGAGATTCCTTGTTCTCAGCTTCAAAAGCTACTCCAGTTTCCTCAAAGTGAAACATGCACCTCATTTACTACATTTCCCTAAAAACACGGCGTCTGAGCTTAAAATTCTCTGTCATGTTGGGTAAAGGTGGAGGCCAAGGCTGTTCAGAACCAGGTCACACAATAATATTTTAATAATATTGTTTTACTTTTACTTCCACTAAACAAAATAGAACTAATATTTACCTCCCTGGAAAATATACAACTCCCAGGAAATATCCAACCTCCAGAAAAAATGAAACCCCTAAAACATCCTGGTTCAAATTGAAATGTTAAACCCATCTGTGGCTGCAATAACTTAAACCAACTTTTTACCAAGCCAGAGTTGTGCAGTACAAGTTCTACAGGAGTTTTAAGTTCTCAGGCAAAAATCAAGCTCAGCTAATGGGTTTTGGTTTTCTTTTTCAGTGTGAAAACCCCTGATTTCCCATGAAGTCACGTCAAATGGTTTGGAAATTCAATGTCTCAGTTGCTTTTGCCTCTAGAAAACTAATGCAGAAGGGAACGGCTGAAGAGGGAGAAGTTGGATTTTTCTATTACAGAGATGCTGCAAGGAAAGAACTAAAATAGCTCCTCAGGAGAGGCAGGTTTCTATCTGAGTCCCAGAAGTGTGGCCTGCACCAAATCCTCCCTGTTTTCTCTCCCTAGGAGGCAATAATTTCAATAATTTCAACAGCTGCCATTCAACTGCAAAGTAGAAAGTTTTAATTAGCACCTCACTTTGGGTTTTCCTTGATGAATTTAAGATGCCACCACCAGTTACAGGGCATGGACATCCCTGGAAGGGCACAGTGGGGGTTTTCTCCTGGGTTTAACATTTACCCCCTGTGTCAAACACTTGGAGAAGGCAGAGGAGGGGAGGAAGTGCTCAGACATCAGCCCAACACCATGTTCTGTGCCTGGGCTGCCTCTGCTGCCTCCAAGCCAGGGCTCTGGGGAAGCAGCTGCAATAAATCAGCAACATCTATTTCATTCTGGAAAAAGCCTGTCCAGTTGCTGCTGAAACCCCCCCTGGGTGCAGCTAAAGCAGCTCCAGCAACTACAAGGAAATGAGCCCTCAGTCAGCTCTGGTTGCCAGAGGAGGCAGAGGAAATATCCCAGTTCCACCCCTGAACTTCTGGCTCCAAGGCAGGAGGGGAACTGGAACATTTCAGCCCCCAGTCAAATGAGAAGCAGGTCCCAACCACACAAGCCCTGGTTTTGAGGCAGGAAAGAGACCCCAGAGGTGCAGCACAGCTCACTGACCACAGGGAGGCCCATTCCTTCTGTGCAGGAGGAGCTGCGGAGGGGGAAAAATAAGCCCACACCAACCCAGCACAGCAAACATGCAATGGATGGACCAGCCCGGCTTCCTGAGCATCAGCAGAGAGCATTTTAGTTTGTAATTAAGTGTTTCTCAGCTGGCTTAGAGTAGCTTTGTCAGCCACTCAACACAGGACCCAATAAATCCAGTTACATACACGGCTTTGCCTCCTTGCTGTTGTCTCAGCAATAACCCAGGTTTATTTTCAAAGGTCAGACTGGTACAAAAGCTGAGCCTGACCCAGAGTTCCCTCAAATCAAGCTGACTTTTTGCCATGTTTCAGTGAGCACACACAAAGCATTCAACCTTCTCTCCTGAGCCTGACCTGTGTCACCCTCCCAGGACAGTGACACACAGTCACAGCATCTCAATTCAGAGCTGCAGATTCTGGACCCTTTCACAGCCATCTCCAGGTGCACCCTTTGACAACAGGTTTTACATAATGTAGAGAAAAGATGAGCCTTGATAAAACCCACAGAGGAGCAGATCACACCCTCCCATCACTAAAATTGGGCTTATTCCTTCCAGTGAGGCTCAACTCCCAGTTCTTTAGGACAGAGCAGGCAGACAATGATTGTGCCCCCAGCAGGGGATCCCCAGGCCTTGCTTTGATCTGTTGTCTGTTCACTTTTCCATTTCTCACCTGGGAATGAGAACACCACGGGTGCTGGCCATGGCTATTGACTGCCACAGCTTCATTCTCCTCCCTCTGCTGTTTCAGATTGATCAGGGAGCTGAGACAGTTATTCAAATCCTGTTCCAGCTAAACCATCCCAACACATCTGTTCTGCTGCTTTAAAGGAATGCAGATCTTTCCTTCTCCAGTGACTCCTTTGCAATGCTCAGTGTAGATGTTACAAACAAGACTGAGAGAGAACCTTTTCCACGAGCCCTCAGGTGCTACTATACAAGAACTGCAGCAGCCAGGGAGAGTGAAAGGTGTGGTCTAAGGAGAATTATCAACCCAGAAGACAATTTAGGAATGTTATCCCTGTCTTGCATATTCAGGATTTCAGAAGAGAAGGGTTGAAGTTCTCAGCCCTTTTGCAGTGGTGAGGAGATGTCAGATTCCAGAATTAAACCTTTGTGCAGTGTCTTGAAGGAAATAACTTCTTCCCACTTACTGGCCCAGAAGGATTGTTGTGGTGTTTGGTTAAAAAGCAGCTTCCCTGTCCCTCCTTCCCCAAGTGAGCCACTGTTTGGGCTCCCCTCTGCCAGGAGTGACAATTCCTCTCTCCCAGGGCACTGGCAGACAGAATTAGCTGTTTCCTGACCAAGTCTGGAGTTGAATGTGCCCTAATAAATATTCCTCAGTTGTCCAGAGTAATTATTTGTGATAAAGGCC
Organism: Neodrepanis coruscans; assembly: GCA_013400695.1. Classification (NCBI taxonomy): domain Eukaryota; kingdom Metazoa; phylum Chordata; class Aves; order Passeriformes; family Philepittidae; genus Neodrepanis; species Neodrepanis coruscans. The sequence goes on along the minus strand of VYZS01076434.1, from coordinate 18,812 downwards.
AACTACACCACCCTGATGAGGATGTTCCTTACAAGTTTATGTGGCCTGTAAAACCGTCAGGGCAAATGCCTTCCTACCTTCTCATACTTCAAGCTGAGCTAACAAATCAAGTCATTACCAGGGGGATCAGCTTGGATGACTATTGACAGTGACCCTGATCACTGGAACTGGGGCAAATACACAACTCTGCTCCAGCCAGCAGGAAAATAAAGGACAGGAGCTGTTGGAAGGAGCAGAATGACAGCCCAGAGGCTGATGGCCATGGTTTGTTCTCAGGACTGTGACAGCACAAGCTCTGGCAACAAATCTCTGCCCCATCACCTCTTGTGAAAACACCCCTGCAGCCAAACCCCCAAGAGCTGGAAGGAGAAGGGAGTGCAGCTGCTTTGTTGGCACAGGGACACATTTCTGCTCTGCTGGTGCTTTTGGCAGTGTGGACACCCTTCAAATCAAAGAAGGCCTTGATCACTCCCCAAATCCTTCCCATCAATCACAAAACAACTGTCAGAAGGAAAGCACATTTAGTCTTTCCTGACCTGGGCTAAACTGACACCAGCATCAAATCAAGGCCCTTTTGCAGCAGCCCAGAACTGCAGGAGGGAAAAAATAACATCTCCCTTTTTTTCTAGAAAGAGGAGGCTGTAATGTACCTGTGCCTGTTTATTACCTGCAGTCTGTTCCAGCAGCAATAACCCAGCCAGGCCCTTTATTATGCTGTGTGTGGAGCAGCAGCAGTTCAGGGTTGGGAGGTTATGTACCTGTGTCTTTTTATTATGCAGCCTGTTGTACTACACATTAAATTGCTTTTCCTGCCTCTATCTACAAATGGACTGGGATTTTACATCTTCAAGCCTAATACTGTATATTTCATAAAAACTTCATTTCCTCTCAGGCCATCCCATTTTTCCAGCACTCATTCTTTACAGCAGACATTGCTGTTAACTGCTGCTTCCAAGGAAAGCTCCACTCAGCCTCAGCCTCCTCTCTGACAGCTCGTGGGTTTGCTGGCTTAAAGCAACATGATGTCTTCTTGTCTCTCACCACCACAATCAAAATGCAGACACGGGATGAATATTTGATGCCATGAGGCAGCAAAGGACCAGCAACACAAAGCTCCTTGTTTCAAAGGAGGCATTGCTGTGCAAAGCATGTCTCAGCTTTTTCCTCCTGCCCTGTTACACCTTCATCTCAACTTCATGTCTCCAAGTCCAGTGCAAGAGTGGAATGAACAGATGAGAATGAGACAGTGCAAATAAACCTGAGGACCTGGCACATCCCAGCAAGAAAGAGAAATAAATATTCAGCAAACCCGACCTGACATTTGCCTGCTGGATTTGACGTGTTCAGACCCGAAACGTCTCAAATCCCAACTGAAAGGGACAAAATCTTGTGACACCCAATAACAAATGCAAACCTGATAGGTTTGGGCTGTGCCCCTTTGCAGCTGCAGCTTCTGCTCTTCTGGAGATTCAGAAATATGGGATTGCACAGGGACATGTCAGCAAGTCCAGTGTCATTAACCCACATAAAATACTACGAAATACAAGATCCCTGAAGCCATTCTGAGGGTTGGAGTAGGAAATCAGAGACAGACCAGCACTATATTGAGCTCTGATTCTCAAATTAAGGGATGAGATCATCACTACCCACCAATATACACCCTAAAAACTTCCAGCTGAATTCCCCCTTCTCCCCTGAGAGCTTCCCCCCAAAGCCAGCTCATTCCAGCAGCATCAAAAAGGTACAAAATTAGTACAAGAAGGAAGGGGGGAGGAATCAATTTGGAGCAATTCTACTTTTACATGATTGTACTTCATTTTTTCCTGCCTGTTATTGCATATTCAGTTCAAAGTTTTCACAGCCATAAACTGGTGCTGAAAGGGATTAAACTCCCCTTGTTCTGCTAATAGAGCAATTTTCTACTTGCTATTAAAAATCCCAAGGTGGGAGGTGTTTGTAAGGGGAACACAGGAAGAAATGGGATCTGGCACAGGCTGCAGGACAGACAAATTGTGTGCAGGTGTCAAAATTTCACACCAGAGTTGTCACCTTTGTTTTACAAAAGGCCCTGTGGCAGAGCAGCTCACCTGGAGGTCTCCCACTATGCCAGAGAGGGGAAAAAAAGCTTGGAAAATCCCAACTATCACATCAGCTGGAAAGTACAGCCTGCACTAAGATTAGAGGGGCTAAAAATGAGGCTGGAAAACTACATTTCTGCCTCAGTTTCTGCCCTGTCAGAGGGCAGAGCTGAGCATAATGGTGCTGCTTTCACACAAAAACTGTAGTTATTAGTCCAATGCAAGTAAAACTCTGCAGAGCAATGCCTGGCAGGCTCATTCCAGAGCCCACATCCCTCCTAATGCCTCCCCCTCCATATCCTGCCAGGCCTGTGCTGCTGCTATTCCTTTAAAAACAATCAGCCTCCAGCTCCTTCCCCTCCTCAGCAAATGCAGCAGGGCTATAAGAGAGGTTCTATCTATATGGAAATGCAGATTTCAAATATATCCATCCTGGTAATCAAATCCAGAAGAAACAATCCCCTAATATGGAGCTAATAGAAGTTGATTTTCAGTCAGCCTGAAGCTGTAAGCAATAAGCAGCAGATTTATGCTGGCAGCTTTCATTATTGCTGGGTTTGCTCCCTGCAGTCTCCAGCAGCAGGAGGCTGTTGGTCACTTTGCTCCTGGGTTTGTCTGGGTTCCCCAACCTCCCTCAGCTCATGGTTCTCCTCCTGTCCAAGGGACTCTGGACCTGCCTGGCTGCTCAGTTTGGGGGGATCATGAGGGCTCAGTTACTTCATTAATTGCACTGAGGAGCAGGAAGGCAGCAGGGCTTCCCCCACACCCCCCCAGATGTTTGGGAGCACAGCTGGGGCTCTGCTGCCCCTACAGTTATGGACCAGCCACTGAAATCCTCTGCCAGGGAGTGATGAGACTTAATTTTAGGGGGAAAAAATGTGTAATTAAAAGGGATAAAAACACGCAACTTCATGTCAAGGGAAATCTTCTGCCCCTCCACCTTCCTCACACAAACCTGCAGCCCTAAAGCTGTGAAAAGGGTCTGGGTGTTACTAGAAATGAAGAGATGTTCCCACAAAACCTGAGGACAACACTCAGGGATGGAGATTTGATGGCTCCCCAGGCTGCAGCAGAGGGCAGCTGAGAACACAGCAGGTATTTCAAAGACATGGAGGAATCAATCCAGGCCCCTCCAGTGGGATCATCTTGGCAGGATATGCAAGGAACACCTCCTTCCACCTCAGTAATCCTCAGAGGATTAAGTCACCTTTATTAAATTCTTTTGGGGATGGTTTTATCAACAGTAAACACACCATTTAAAATAAAAGTCACCACAAATTATTTTGACCTTTCATGAAAGAGACACTGCTGCCTCAGTGACTGCTGCATGACTGCACCCTCTTATCTGCACCTCCATCTATTCAGATAAGCACTACCCAGAAAATTCACTACATGACTGAAAACAATTAGTGTCAATCATTAGTGTGCTTGGATTCCAACAGAATCTTTTTCAAGACCAGAGAGCACAAGTCAATACGTCAGTTAAGCTCCCAGCTATATAAATTAACAATATTTGCTTGGAGCAAAACAAAACCACAGCCTGCAAAGAAACTAAGCTGCTTTTAATGAAGCCAGAGCAACCCCCTGGGACCCCAAGGACCAAAGAGTCCATCTGGGACCCTCCTCTTTCCCATCTGCTCGTGGCAGGGGAGGATTTCTGTAGAGCTCATACAGATTTAGCATTGCAGAGAAATGCAGCTGAGTCCCCAAAATCTCTGTGGTCTGTGCAGCTCCATTAAAAACAGCTCCCTCCAATTCAACCCTCCATGCCACAGCTCCCTGGGATGGCAGAGGAGCAGGTCTTCTGTCCTCCAGCCTGGGAGGATTCCCTGGCACACAGGGGCTGAGCAGGGCACTGCTGTGGCCCAGACAGGTTTAGAACCAGTTCAGGAATATGAGGCTTGTGCTCATTGCAGCAGCAACAGAGTCAAACCTTCTGTCCCCAGTCCTCTTCCATTGCCCACAAATGGAAAAGGTTAAACCACCCCAAAGTCTGAACCTGCCTGAACAAAAGGCTTCTCAACAAGGCACCTTCCCTTTGCCCAGAGCAGAACCAGCACAAAACACCACTTCAGCACAAAGCTGAAGTGCAACCCCCCCCAAAATGTAGAGCAAGTCCCAATTTATAAATCATTCATCATTACTAAACAGTCCAGCAAGCAGCAATTAATGTATTATGCTGTGTGAAGATAAAGATGTAAAACTAAAACCTTACTGAAATGTGCATTTTTTCCTGCTGAATAAAAACCTGTTCCTCTGTCAGCTGTGGCTGAAGAGATCTTTCCCTGCTACCACGAAATACAGAAGCAGAAGAGGCCACATCCTGCATCACAATTGGCAATTTAAGAGAAATGAAGTTGTGATTTCAAGGCTTCCCTTGTAATAGAAGTGATTAGGGGAGATGGGATGGGAACCCAGGACTCCAGCAGCTGCCAGGGAGACAACTCCTCACTTGATTTCCAAGAACAACTCCAAATGCAAATCAGACAAGCAGGAGAATGGGAGTCAGGCCTGGCCTGGGCACCCAATTAGGGCAACTGCTCATTTTCCTTCTCAGCATCTCATCATGAGCTGGGAATGAATCAGGGCTACACCGAGGAGAAATAATTTGGTGGCATTCCAAGAGGCTGTCTCTTAAGAGCTGTTTAGAGGCAGAAGAAAGAGGTGTTCATTGGTTAATAGCTGTATCAAAGGGCTGAATGGGTGTCAGATCTCCCACATGGCCCTGTTGGGATGTTCAAAACACTGAGTTTCTCCGTGGCTACTTCTGTCAGAAAGGTTCATTGACATGGGTTTAAAAAGCTCCTTTGGGGAGAAAAAAAGAACAAGGAAACTTTAAGTGTTATTATTCCACTTTAACACACAAAAGGCTTTTATTTTATAGAGAAATTACCATTACAAAATTCACTGCAGCATTGAAGTCAAAGCATTTCAGATTCATGTAAGGACTGCTCAAGATCTGAAGCAGCTTTAAGTCTGTGCAGTTTTGCCTCCCTCATTCCCAGTTTCAGGGGTGAACAACTTGTGTGGCTGGGACAGAACAGAGCCCTGCAATGGGGCTCTGCCCTCCAGGGCATCTGTCCCAAGCACATCCCTTCAAACCCCGTTTTGTGCAGGTCTGAGCACTGACATCACACACAGAGCACCAGGGAACAGCCCAGAGAGCCCTTTCCTGGCAGCATTCAGGGGTGCTGAACCCAGCAGGAGCCTGAATTACCCACTCAGCTGTAGCTCTGCTTTCACAATTCCTACAGCTGCAAGTCCACCCTAAAGCCATTTGACTCATCAGCTCCACATCTGACTTAAAATGTGTTCAATTTGCCCTAAACACGATGAAAAGGCAGCAGGTTCCAAACTCCCGAGCCACAAAATACTACCAGGCAGAAGACAGGTGTATTGTTGATCTCTGGACAGACGGGGATTGATTTCTCTTTAGTCTAAAAGTTATTTGACACCTCTCCAGATGCATTAAAACCCTTAAATTGACTGTAAACAATTTTTCCCTCAGATCAATGGAGTGGAGTGTAACAAATCCAAGGGACATTCAGGGTCCAGGATCCAGCTTGGGATTTCCCCAACAAAATAGTGACTGTGACTTCCAGAGACAAGGCACAGCCCTTCCCCAAAGAGCCCAGGTTATAATAAAGGCTTTTGCACTCTCCTCCCTCCCAGCTGTTTCTTTAACAGAGCAAGGAACATATTTCCACTGGTACCTTTCATCATTCCTGGGTTGTGCAGAGCTGGGGGAGATTCTCTCGAGTTTGTGTTGAGTTGAAACACATTTTAGTTACTCCTAATATTTCTGGATGCTGCCCAGCTCTGCAGGATTCCCCTGGGGGAAGAGCAGAGCTGGATGCAGCTCAGACATCGGGCTCCCCAGGGGAACAGCACCTCTCCCTGGCAAAAACTAACCACGATTTTCTGTTGCCAAGTGCAGGTTTATCCCCAGAATTAAGAGGTGAGCTTTTGATGCCTTAAGGCAGATTCAGAACAAGATGTTCCTGTGGTTACTGGTGTTAACAACAGCCCTGGTTTTTCAGAGGGATGAGGCAAACAGGTTGACAACAGGACTTGATTTTTACATGGAGAGCAGTTGCCCCAAGTCCTGGGTAGAGTTATTGCAGAGTAAGAATTCTCTGTGTAGGCAAAGGGAAAACAGACTTCAGACTCTGCTCCCAGCCAACCTCTTACCCAGCATCCCCTCCACAGACCTGCTGGGAATGTCCTCAATCTTCCCTCCTTCCCAGTAAGGACAACTCACCCCCCAGGCACAAACACAGGATGCTCAAACCCAGGTTTTAGCGGTGCAAACAGACCCATAAATTCTTTTGTTTACAGGGCTCCGGTCTGCAGCGCTGAAAGCACAAAATTGCCTGTAATAACAACTATCAGGAAAGCTCTTTAGGTAATTAACAAAGCTGACACGACAAACAAACCCCCAGAGGTAATTCCCCCAGCTCCAACATGGAATGGATGCATTATTTCTGCCCTTTCCACGCTGCAGAAAGAGGAATCCTGTAAGTCAGGGCAGTGAGGTCACCTCCAGGACTTCATTGCAGGCAGATCATCAATAACCCATTTGCTGCACAAGGTGTGTTTATTTTGTCAACCTGCTGGTTCCTGCTTTGCCCACGAGTTCCCAATCAATACCCAACCATTGAGACTTCCAACCTGCTCCAACCTCGGAGCATTTCTGTCTGGGAGGAGAAAAGCAGCAGTGGAATTGAAGTGCTGGAGCTGCCTCCCTGCTGTCTGAGCTGAGGACAGGTATAAAGGAGGGGGAGGTCTCTCTGGAGGGAGGGTCTGGCACACCCAAAAGCCTCATCTTTGATGCCTGTAACACTCAAACTCCTTCTGGAGCTGTGACCTTTAGTGTCCCACATTCCCAAAGCCAGGAAAACTTGGGATTTGCACATGCCCATGGCAAGATATGTTGTAGCAGCGAGAGCTACTCCAGAAGTAGCTGCAGGCTGCATGAACAGGACGTGGCTCCTCAGACCACAGTTCAGCAGCAGCTTGTGCCAGACCTTGGAGCAAAGCACGAGGCCACTTGTCTCTCCATCTCCAATATCACAGTTAAGTGCATTGAATCCTTCCAGGGTACAGAAGAGCCACTTGTTGCAGCAGAATTCAGAACTCAAGACTCCCAGATCTGGAGTGGAACAAGTGTCCCTTTCCATGCTTTTTAACATGTAAGTCACCACTTGGACTGTTCCCTTTTCCAGGGTCCTTTTATCATTTTCAAGCAGGACTTGATTCCACCTTGTCTCAATACCCTCACAGTCCCTTTCTGTTCATCTTTAAAGCACTTGACAACAGACTTTGGGTGCAAACAGATCCATAATCTGTGACTGCTCATTTAGGACAAGGTAATAAAGGCTTGTTGACTTCGAGCAAGGCAAGTCATACTTCATTGGAAAGGAGAAAAAAAAAATCACCCTTCCTTTATGGTTCCTCATTAGAGATACAAGTAGTCTAAAACCCCCAAAGCTTTCAGTCAAAGGGGTTGGCAGGATGAGTAAATAAGGGACTCAATTTAATAAGGAAGTTGTCAGCATGACCCCCTTCTTCAAAACAGATGTGACAAAAGACAACATTCTCCCCACCCCTTATTGCACTTCCAGGACACTTCAGAAGAGGAATGATTCCTTCCCAAGCCTTAAACTGACGTGGTCTCATATAAATCAATCTCCTATCCCAGGCAGGAGAGGACGAATAAGACAAAGCCAATCTCCTCAGCATGTCTGGAATATCAGCACCAGCCTGATTGCTGTGTACTCATTTCAGATAAGGTTTCCTTGGCAACCTCGGGGGCTGTAATTAACATTGGGCTTCCAGAAACTCTGCTTTTCCATCCCCTCTCCTACCTACAAGATCCAAGTACAACTAAAGACAGTTTTATAACTGTGTTCAAAGTCAAACATCTTGGCAGAAGTGAGATGTTTTAACAACACAGACACTCCTTGAAGTGACAAACCTGCCTGAAATGAGATTCTAAAATTCTTCAGCTGCTCTCCCATCATGGTAGAACTTTGCTGGGCTGTTTCACACACACCTGTGGGAATTTATAGGTCAGGGAGACTTGAAGAGTATCAGTCTCAGATACCAGTGCAGTTCCAGCACCATCAGAGTCACAGAATCATGGAATGGTCTGGGTTGGAAAGAACCTTAAAGCCCCTCTCACTCCACCCCCTGCCATGGGCAGGGACACCTTCCAGTAGAGCAAATTGCTCAGACAAAAATGAGCCACATTCTCTCTGTGATAACCAGAACATCTGAGACAGACAACACTTTTCCCTAAACTCACACACCACAGCTTTTGGTGGTTTTCCCCACTGATAACAAAGTGTTGCTGTGCAGTCATTCCTGTAATGCCCACCAGGGTGGGAGGCACTGCTTGGAGCAGCCCAAAGTCATCAACACCCTTCCCCAGCTCAGGTTTGTGATTATTGACACTGCTGCCACTAAATCCTAACGAGTCAACTGCAGAACCTCTGGTGAAAAGCATGAAACACCCACAAGAGCCATCCCAGAGGTAAATCTGTGTTCCATGCACAGCACTAAAACCCCACTAAAGAAGACAGACGGCCCCAGCAGCCTGTGCACTGTTAACTGCATTAAGGAGGTATAAAAGTGTCTCTAACCAAGACAAATCCCTCACACAGCCCCATCTGCACAGCTGGAGCCTCCTCCTTCCTGGCCAACACAAGGAAAAGGAGGCAGTTGGAACCCAGGCCAAGCCAAGAGCTGAGCACAGAAGGAGGAAAGTGATCTATTGGCCAAGGGAAAGCACAGAAAGAGTCTCAGCTTCGAAGAGTGTGGGACTGAAGAGTGATTTTAGAGAGTGGTTCTATTTACAAGCCAACAGCAGCCCTTGTGTGGAACAGCTTTGCTCCTCTTGGACAGTCACAGCCTTGGCTTAGTGATGGTGCAGTTTAAGTTTGTAGCAGAAGGGAGGTAATGGTTCTGTAACTCGATGAACTGTTTTGGAACAGAACACTAATGCTGACATACGAGCCCAGCCTGGACACAAAGCACTCTCACCAAAATAAAAATATTGCCATTTAACCAGCAAAACACATTAAATGCTTTTCCTCCTGAGCACTTGGAAATGGACTCTCACTCAGGAGTGAACTAAAGAGCAGCAGAAAGGAAACGGTGCAGATAAAAAATATAAATAGCAGCTACATTCAGGTCTTCCCTCACTTTAAGTATTTTTGGGGGTTCTTTTTTCAGAGTTTCCCTCCCATTAAAGCAGCAGATTTCCACAATGATCAAGGTCCTTTCCAGCAAACTCTACTGCAGCTTTTGTTGGTTTTAAATCACTTCTTCATAGGCTGAAGTGCCAAAAACTCTGCAATTGTCAAACACTTTTTTCCCTCCTTTCAAGAATTGCTACAGACTCGGGGTCAATCAGGACTAGGAAAATAAACAAACAGAAAAAGACAGGTAAAAATCAAAGTGACAAAGTCAAGGTTGCAACCATATTAAAGCACAAGATAAAGCTCAGATGTGACATGAGTTTTAGACTAAATAACCTGCTCATCTGAGAGCTCTTCCACATCTTCAGCTTGATCTTTGCTGTTCATACAGAAGAGGCTGCAAAGGTCAGGAAATACCAGATAGAGAAATGAGCTTTCACAATCCTCACTATTCCCAGGACACAGGGAAAGGGAAGCATCTTCCTGCAGTCCTTGGCACAACAAGCTCTTCAATAGTCAGCTCAGACATCTGAGTAACTGGAAATCCCTCTTGTCTGCCCTCTGAGTTGCACAACCTTTGTATTGACAGTAGGTTTTCAAGGTTGTTCCGAGGGGTTTTATTCCCTCTCCCTCCTGCAAAGCTCCACTGCAGAAAGGCTGCCAGCAGCACTCAGTGTTAGAAATTGAGACAGCAAAGGCCTCCTGGTCCTTTTGGAAGGGGAGCAGAGAATTATTATTTTCTTCAGAAGAAGGAAAATAAGAATTTGGAACAAGACTCATCACTCAGAGCCCCCTTGGCCTCATTTAGCACCCTGAAAACTCCAGGATTAAACCTGCCCTGGAGCCACAGTACACAGAACCTCAGGCACTCTCCAGCACATTCATAATTTCTATTTTAACTGCAGCCAGATAATGGAGAGTGTAAGCAGGAGCCAGCTTTTAAGCCAACAGGGACTCCTCAGTTCCCAAACCCATTATTTCTGTCACTATTTACTACTGATTACTATTTCTGCCAGTACAGACCACCACCACAAACCAGTGACCCCTTCACTCCATCCCAAAACTGCTCATGACCTTCCATGGACCAGAACCCCCTGAGCAACAGATGATATTTGGGGTTTATTTTGCACCATGGCAGCTTCTCTCCTTCAACACTTCCTTAGGTCCCACTGCTTGAATTACTCCTCCTTTTGCAGGACACAGAGCTTTAATTCTGCAGGAGATACCTATGGAGAGATCCATGGAGAGTTTATGGAGTCTTTTTTATCAGTTTTTTTGGATCAGGAGTTTATCAAGGTGCTTCTCACCAAGGCACCATTTCCCTCCTGGGCTGTAGCTGTTCCCTCACAGCTGCCACCATACACACAAAATACAACACAATTTAAAAAAAAAAAAAATAAAAGGAGAAGTCATTACTTAAGTGACAGCCATCCTGAGCTGAGGCAGCAGCTCCTCTCACCCCCCACTCTCACCCAAACTGCTTCTTGCCCTTTGCCTTCCCAGGGGATGCTGATTCCCCCTGGGATGGGCAGAGTCCAAAAACCACCCTGAAAGGGCTCCTGGTTCTCATATTCAGGTACCAGGGCAGACTCTGAGGTTTTACCCTTATTGAATAAACCTGGGCTGCTCCCAGGGGCCCCATGAATCTGGGTGAGGGGTAAAACTCAGGGTTATTGGCTCACTTTGGGCTCTGATCTTTGCTTTCCCTCGAGTGCCAAGAGGGCACAGGGAAAGGGGGAGGGAAAAAAAAAATCCTTCAGGCTTTAAAAAGTGTAATTTTCTTGCCCTTTAGACCCCTCTAATGTATCATTTTATCTTACTTGCTGTTTTTATCATGCTGTAACCTGTTGTGCTGCTCAGCATCAAAGAACATTGCTTTATTGTGACATTTTCAAATGAAAACTACATGGCAGTAATAGCTTTGCAAAGGGTGTTCATTTAGCTTGGCAACTTTTACGTGTGCCAGGGAGGAGGAGAAAGGAAGGGGGGGGGGACACACAAAGCCCCCAGCTCTGCATAAAACTGGTGCTTTGAGCAAAACTCTGTGATGATTATTTAGCAAACAAGCTCCTCCATTAGAATGGCAGGGAGGAAGATTGCAGAGCCAGCCTAAATTACACTTTGCAGGGAGATGGCACGGAATGGCTTTCTGCTGAGGTGATGGGAAATTATAGCTGTTGCTAAAGCAAACAGCTCCCAGTTTATGTGTGAATTTGAATTATGCATCCAGCAGACAATGTGTTTATGAAAGGCAAAAAAAAAAAAAAAAAAAAAAAAACAATAAAGAAAAAAATTTTTANNNAAAAAAAAAAAAAAAAAATAAAATCATGAAGTCAATAGATTGTTAAATTGCACCCGTGTTTGTAAAGGACAAAAATAGCTGCGGTGGGAGGGCATCAAAAATGGAGCACAAACAGGAATTAAGCTCTGCTGTCCAGCACTCAGGAGAAGCTGCCTGGCTCTTGAACAGCCCAGGAATCACTGCTGATGATAAAAGGGGACATAAGTTTCTGACTCTTGTGTTTCATGTTTCCTCTGGGACTTCCAGGGCTTTAGGAGAAATATGTTCATGGATGTGTAGAAGGTGGTGGTGAAGGATTTAGGGGCCTGCTGTGGTAAGGAGACCCTTCATTTGTGTCTAGGAGTGTTTGAAGGTGGAGTGGTACCTGGTTTGTATAAACTACAGACCAGGGGTTTGGGATTTTGGGTCAAGTGTGGGAGGGAGAGTCCCCCCAGTGCTTTGTTGGGATCTTGATGTCTGAGTGTACTGAGGACAAACAGGTAAATCTTGGTAGTGAATCTCTTCAGTGTGGGAGCATTTGCTTCTTTGGGTTTTTTTTAATGGAACTGAGCAGTTGCTAATCCAGTTCCAAGAAAATTGAGATTTTCCCCTGTTGTTATTAATGGGAGTGGAACAAACAAAGTGGCTCTTTTATTGTTATGAGGTGTAAAAGTTAAACAAGGCTTTCTCTGCCTGGTGGAGCAGAACTGAGCTAAGGTGGAGTCCTAAAAGACACCACACTGTTCATGGACTGGGTATTTACTGTGCTCTGTCTAATTGCTTTTAATTGGCAGTACAAGCTTTACATTTGTGAGCCAATAACTGCAGTGGTTGGGATTGTCAGGACATTCTCCTCACCAGCCTCTTTATTAGAACTGAAGGAAGTTAATGCAAGATTCAGTCAAGCATTTTCTCTGTAACATTTCAAACTGTCACTTAAAATGTACAAACATTCCTGAGCAAGGAAGATCTTCCCCTACTCCCACCCTTTTATCCCTTTGTGAGAACTCCCCTAACAGTCCTCTGACAGCTGAGTGTGGTTTCTGACTTGTGATCAAAACTACAAGAGAATTCAGTCAGTTCCTCTCCCTGTGAAAGTCAAACTGAACTCTCCTACCAAAAGACACTGGCCACCAAATAATTATTTGTGCTATCACTTAATTAATGCTTTATTGCCCCAGTTTTAGCCCAGGTGAGGGGTGACAGACTGGTAGAAATCAGGGGAAACTGTCACCTGCAAAGGAAAATGTGAAGATATCTCAAGCAAATGGATGTGTCAGATACCTCCATAAATTCTGGAGTGATCTTCATTAAAAAGTGATTAAGAGAAGCCAAATAAAAAGGAAAAAAAGGGGGGGAAATGGATGAGTGATAACTAGTGCTGCTGTGCCTGCAGGGGGGCTGTTCCTTCCTTCTCAGACACACATTGTTTTTATGGAGCCAAAAGGTCTTTCTGATTTGTTCTCATACAAACCCCATGGGGTTTGTCCCAGTATTTGGGAGCTGAAAGGGTCTGTCACACACCTGCCTCAAGAAAGTGGAGGTAGGAATAGGAGGAGAGGGCAAGTGTGAGAACATTCACAGCAGAGTGAGGTTTCCTGAGCTCTTACATCTTAATTAGCTCGAGAAATAACCCCAGAGGGCCAGAGCTGTTTGTCAGACTGGGCTGGGTTTGTGTCAGTCCTTTGGGGAGGAAACCTGCTCTGTACTGAGTGTGGGAGATGGAGCTGGGCAGTAAATCCAGGGACAAATGACTCCTGGAGGTGGAAGCAGCTCATAACTTGTCCATGCACAACAGAAAGGTTGAGATAAATAAGGGGATGATTTTAATTTTTTCCCCAGGAAAAGCAGTGGGAACTGAGAGAAAGAGGTGGAGCTGTGGGGTGAAAGGGGGGGAGGGGTGACAAAGGGGTAGTGAGAGCAGTTGAGCATCAACAGTGACCAGAAATAGTGACAATGAATCCTTTGTGGTGGCATTTCCTCTGTGCTGAGCTCCAGACAGGCAGATGAGACCCAGGAGTGCAGGTTTGGAGCTCATCCTGCCTTCATGGAACACCAGAAATGGACCTGGGCCCTGGTTCTCCACAGGTCTGGGGCAGCTGCACACAAACACAAGTGGTGTTTCTACAGTCTGGGCTCTGCTTTTCTGGGGAGACACTGGTTTTTAATGGAACACCACTAAAAATAAAGGTGGATTGGTCTCAGTGGGGGAAAGCACATCAGCAGTATGTTCAAATAAAAGCACCTGGGATTGTGGCAGCAGAGTCTGTGAAGAATTGAATCCTCAGCTCCTTAATCTTCTTGTTTTATTTAAGAACACCATCAGGGACGAAGCTCTAAGGTGCTTTTGTGTAAAGCAAGATGATGTTTTAGGGAACAGTTTTGTTATGATTCACAGTCTCCTGCTTCCAGATGTTGTAGAATAACTGAGACACTGTCATGACACAAATATGCAGATGTGCATCTTAGTGAACAAACCACAAGAACTACAGCTGTTTTTTTATGTGTGCAGGGAGTGCTGCTGGAAACTGCCAGCAGGGTTTGCATTAAGATACAACTCTTTAATATTTTTTTTCCAGGAAGGTTTCCTGGAAAACCTCCATGAGAATGTTAAGGGATGAGTTTGGAATATTAATCAGGTTTAATGTACAGCACCAAACACAAGGATTTTTGGCCTTTCTTGATTCTACTGTAATACAAACAATGAACCCCAGTCATCTAATTATTCATTTCATTCCTTATCCTTGGAGACTGAAAAATACCAACACAGAGAGGGGAGGAAGGAAGTACCTGCCATTGTTTTCCAGAAGCTGTTAAAAGAAGCTCAAGGAATAGATATTAATATCCAGTTAGGGCTGCTCTGACCCCCTGCCTTGCAGGTCCCTTTTATGTCTTGTTTGATGAAAGTTCTCCAAGGCTGTGAAGCAAAAGGGCAAAGTGATTTATGAACAAGACTTATTGTTGCACTGGCAGATTTGTATAATGAGAAATATATTAAATGTAATGAAGGGGAAGCCTGACTTTCCCAGGCAGGGCCCCTGCCTGTGCTGGAGGGGCTGGGGGTCCCTGCCTGGATTCACTCAGGAAGGCCCCTCTCACACTCATGACAAACATGAGGGGATGTCAGTGTTTGTTTCCTGCTCAGGGCTGTGCTGGTGGCACAGAGATTCACCCAGTGAGGAGTTAACAAGTCCTGCAGTGCCCCCAGATCCCCCAGTCCCTGGGGATGGTGTAGGAAGATGATGCATCAGAGCCTCTGTCACTTTGCCCAGGAGCACGTCAGGGTTTCTCCCATTTGATGAGAATTGACTGCAGGCTGTGTTTTAACAGCCACCACGGATTAAAACTCTGCCTTCAGCCCATTCCTGGTGTGTTCCCAGCCCTGGGTGTCTGGGTTTGGGGTGGGAGGGCTGGGGGAGGGTTGATGCTGGCAGTACATTGAGGTAAGACATGCAAGGAGCAGAATTCAGAGCAGAACACTTTCCTTTTCTGGGAACAACTCGCCCAGGGCTGGAGCCTCTTCCCTTCCTGCACAGGAGTGTGGCAGCCTGAGCTCTGAGCTCTATAAATCAGTGTAGCTCCATTTTTTCAGCTTAAATCTGGAGGTGCAGTGGCTTGGGCTCTGTGAGTTGAGATGGTCTGACTTGTTCCTCCTGAAAACTCAGCACTGGGAAGGACCTGCTGCTCTGGATTGAGGTGTGTGAAAGAGATGAAGGTGGCTTGATGTAAATGGGCAGCACCAAAAACATCTGCCTTTGCTCAGGGTTTGGGCTTTGCAGAGTTGATGCTCTGGGTTGCTCAGGGCCTGGATGTGCCTGAGCTCATGCAGCTGCTTTGGGGCTCTAAGAAATGCTCAGTGAAGATACACCCTTGGTACTGAGAGCTGGAAACCTTCCTGTCCTCTTGTACTGAAGTGGCAAAGCAGCTTTAGGCATCAGAGGATGTGAGAATATCCCTGTTTTGAACAGGTTTGTGTCAAGAGAGGAAAATGAAAAATGAACACCAGGGTGCAGTGGAAAAAACTTTCCCTCCCATCTCACTAAAAATATTGATTAAACAAATAAAAAGCCTGGGGAAGGTGGTGGAAAACAAGGCCAAAGAAGCCAAACATTGATAAACTTAATTAAATTTCTAATGAAAACAGAGGCAGCCTGTGGTGATTACTCTGTGTAACTGAGACTAATACACCAATTAGGATAATTCATCCCCTGGTGCTCTAAACACAGTTATAAACTTAATCCATACTTCTCACATGTCAACAATTGATTTCTGGAGTTTGGGAAGCCCCTGGTCTGGCCATGGGAAGCAGCAGAGACTTTTGAGTGGGGAGATCCTCTGTGGGAGCTGATCACGTCCAAGTGGGGCAAAATATTGTTAATTAGTGAATTCAGCAGTTGCAAAGCATTATCTGTGCTGGAAGAAAGACACAATGGATGGAGAAGTTCCTCATGTCTTTGGGATGAGTGAAAACTCCTGCACAAGGTGAAGCTCAAGCCATTTGTTGGCCTTATATTTTTGGTCTTGATGTTGGAAACTTGCTCAGCCCATCAGGGTTATGCAAAGGACTTTGCACCAAAGCTGAAAACTGGTTTCTTACTGTACAATAGACAATAATGGAAGAATGAAATAGTCTGATTCCTGGTTTATTTATAAAATGTCCTTGGGTAGCAGTTGCTGAGCCCCAGCTCTTTTTAAAAACAGTTCAGAACTGTGAGACCAGTTCATGTCTGTGGCTGTCAGAATGCAGGTCTGGGCCAGATTAATCCCCGTTTGTGATTTTCCAGGAGTTTGAGGATGTTTCAGCTTTTTTTTGACATCTCTGCACACAGATAAATTCAGCTGCATATGGGAATTAGATACAGGAAAGGTCAGAGACGGCCTGATGTGTGTTGTGTGTATCCTGGAAACAAATCCTGGGCTGAACAGCAGCAAAAACAAACATTTAGCAACTTTGTCTCATTGCCTGTCAATGGTGTAAACTTAGATCAGCCAGTCAGACACAGTGGCTGTACCAAACAAACACTATCTCGGGCAATTAGCAACACTTAATTGTGAAAGCCAGCTCGTGGAATCAATTATGATTTTTAATTTGCCAGACAGCCTTTTACAGGGTTTCATTTTCTGCTCCTACACCTTTCAAATTATCCTCAGGTGCTGTTTGGAATGTCCTCATTGAGGCTTTTTCTACAACCCTCAGCACTGAACGTGCCCCCCACAAACCTCCCCTCCAGCCACCCATGGAATGTGTCAGTGGTCCCTGGCTTGGAAGAAGGTGGCAGGACCTGTTTTGGTCCATAGTGGGATCCAGCCTTAACCTGAGTCACCCAAAATTGGTGGTTTCCAGCTCCCTGGGTGTGAATCTCCTCTGCTGCTCTATGAAACACGTGTAGGGTTGGGTTTTTTATCCCCTCCTGCTGCAGGAAAACACTGTTTCAGGCAGTTTGACATGAGTGGAATTATTACCAGCAGGAGGATGTGCAGCTTGTGAATGGCAGAGTGTGTGTGTGTGTGTATTTCTCTCCCTCCCTCTCTCTGAATCAGAGAAACTCTACTGAGCTGCCCTGGGTTTGCACTGAATTTGGAGTCAAAAATTAAAGCTTAAATGAAGGAGTTGCTTTTTAGGTAGAAACTGTATTCTTGGATAAACTACTGACACACTGGTCTCATATTTTATCCATGGCTGTGGCTGGTGATTGATTCTAGTCCTGGCTTTTGCTTTTCTGGTGTGTCCCCCCTGCAAATGCAGCATTCCTGGTGGTCCAGCAGAAGGGAGGGATGGGGAATGGCTTTTAAAGGGGATCCAGGGTGGGTTGTGCATCCAGGCTCTGCACTTTTGGTTACAGCTGATGGATCTGGATGGGATGGAGAAAGTCCCAGCTCAGACTGTGTGTGCTCAGGGCTGAAGGGCTCCCCAGGTCCTGGGCAGGGACCCAGGGGTTGAGTCACAATCACAGAAGTTGAAAGGAACCCATGAGGATCATGGAGTCCAGTTCAGTTGTTCTCCAGCAGAGGGTACAGCCTATTTCTAAGGAGAATTCCTGGGTTTTTGTGGTTCCAATGACATTCCCTACTCCTGTAGAGACAGGGCATTGCTTCTGTGCTTGATCTCTTGCCTTTCTTTTCTGCAGTGCAGCCTCCCTGGCACTGCCCTGTCCCTGTTCTGCACTGGGTGTGTTCAGAGACAGGCAGGGCTCTGCAAACAGCCCTTGGGAACAGATTTAGCTCTGAATTCACTGGAAAAAGTTCTTAAGTTGCTGTTCCTCCTGGGAAGGTGGGGAAGCTGCCACCTCCCTCCCTGCAGGGACAGCCAGTGGCTCAGTGGTCTTGTATGTGCTGTACACAGGATCTGATCCTCCTCGGGGTGTTCCCTTCAGTGTTTGAGGCTGACATGAAACAGAACAGCCTTTTATTCGTGCTTACACAGTCTGGGCTTCAGAGAGACATGGTGTTCTCTTTGGTGGCACTTGTCTCACCAGAAGGCTTTGTTCCTGCCTGGCCCCAGCAGAGGAAATGCATTTAAATCAAAGCAATTCTATTCATGCAAATCTGGGGAATGTGCTTCTCATCTCTCATTTCCAAAGAGTGCTGTGATTGAATGAGGGGCCAGGGGGCACTGGGGGGTTTGGTTTGCTTCCCTTGCAAGGAGAACGTGCTCTGAGTCCTTGTGGGCAGTGCTGGCCACTCGTGTGGAGCTTCTCCCTTTCCTCCTTCCCCAGCTCTGCTCAGCAGGAGCAAACTCAAAGTCATCTCCATGTTTCCAGGCTCCTTGTCTTGCTCAGCCACACTGAGCACCGAGGACTCTCCTAGAAATTCAACCTTCCTTCTCAAACTTCCCAAGCACACCAAGGCAGCAGCTGCTCCAGAGGTCCCAGTTCTGAGCTGCCTCACGAGCAGCTGCTGGAGTCAGAAGCCTGGGTTTGAATGCATTAATAATTGGAGTCAATTTACAGAAATAATGGGATTTCCTAAAACATGGGAATTAGCAAGCAAAGCCCAGAGAATTAAAATTGCCCAGAGGCTCAGATGCTCTGGAGGAATTGGGTAAAACTCCATCTGAAGTTAGCAAGGAACAGAACACAGTTTTTATTATGACATCCTTGAGGTCAGAGCAGCCATGGGGAGGGGAAGAAATTAAAAGGTAGTTTCTCTGAAGACACTATTTTACAACACTTTGGGCTTGTAGCTTGTTAATTTTCACGGCACAGTCGCCTTGTGCTGCGAATTAAAGAAACAGATGAAAAAAAAAAAAAA
>VYZS01076429.1:6948-26196 GCA_013400695.1 Neodrepanis coruscans | reverse complement strand
CCGCTGCCGCTCCTGCCGCTGCCCCCCGCCCGGGGCCCGGCCGCTGTCGGCACCAGGCGAAACCGCCGCTTCGCCGCCGCAACACGGCTCGACCGTTTTTACTTTCATTTTTTAGCCCCACGACATGAACCAAGAAAAATTTTGAATGACATTGCACAAGTGATTGTACTGCAATTGTTTTCAAGTGTCTAAGTGCATATAACTAAGTGCTTCCTCAAGTAACCTGAAAATCTCTTCTAAAGTTGTCTTAATTTTTTAATTCTAACAGGAGGTAGCTGCATTTGGCTGTTGGTATCTTTAAACAGCAAGCAAACACTATGGGTCTGCAATATACCTTTCTCATAAGAAAAAAAAAGAGCCTGCAATTATCATTGTATGGTACCCTGTGTGTCAGTGTGGACTCAAATATAAAAAGTGCCTATTATCTGTACTGTTACAGACTACAAAAAATGCAACTTTAAGGCAGTACAGCAATGGTGCATCTTTAAATAACTACATCAGAAGAATGAGCATTGAACAACTTTTAATGGCTGCATCTACAAGAAAACTTTGTGGAACCAAGCCACAAATCTTTCTCATCTGAAATTTATATTTAGATACATAATTTCTTTTATCTGTATACCAATTTCTCATTGTTACAGAACATATGTTCTTCCTCAAAATAACTTGCTATTTTTGTACTATTACTCAGCCGCATACTTCCACAAAGCTGCAAGTGTTACTTCAGATAAAATTAGTGCTTTTTGGCTAGTTTCCATGTTAGTTTCATGACAGAAAAATAGTCTACCTAATAATGAAGCATGCTCCTGTACCCTCTCTACCAAACCTGGGTTTGCTTTAGGTGAGGACAGTTATCAGTCCCCAGCTGACTAGTGGGAACCGAGTGGAGGAAAAAGTACAAGTTCCTGTACATTTCCTCTCTGATAGAAGTCCTTCAGACAGTAACGTTATCATATCTTGCTCTTAGTAATTCTGATGACTTTTTCTGCTATTTTAAATGTTTTTGAATGGAAAATAGTAGTGGTCCAAATTGTACGATTATCTCACCAAAAAGTAGATGAAAGAGAATGTTAAACATTCACAAGAGCTAACAAAACTGTTCACGAATATGATAAGTATCTTTCTAAGTCTTTGATTTGATACATTCAGCTACAGCTACTTAAGCTTCAAATGTTTTCAATAAATTACCATTGCCTCATGAATTGCTATTCAGATTTTCTGCAATCTTTGAATTTCATAGCCCTGCTACATACTACTTCTTCCAGAACATTTTTGCATCAGCTGTAATCATTAGCACACCAATGCCACTTCCCTCCTCCAATCAAAAACATGACTGTGCAAGACATACATTTCAGCAACAAAAAATTTAATTTTGTCTTTAGAAGTAACTTTTTGCAATCACAGAGATATGTGGGGTTTCATATGTATTTTGTAAAAGAGAGATACCCCACACACTTCAAGTAAAAAAAAAGTATTTCAGCATTCTTCATAATGAAGCAGCAGCTTGTTTTCTACAAGATTTGAAACAAAAAAAAATTGACAAGTCTTCCTCTTCCTTCTGATCATCACAATTAATTCAAATTAATACAGACAGGGGAAAAACAGGAATTTAGCAGGACATTGATACTACTTGCTAAAACAGCTTTTTATCCTAAGTATGCATAAATTTCTTACAAACTATATGCTTACTTTTCTGTCTTAGAAAACTATTCTAGACCAGATTACATAGAGTTTAACCATATAAAACAAAACATCCTCATGCTAAAACTCTTGTTTGTTCAATCATATCATTTCTACACATTCTACTCTATACTGCTAAAGTTTACAGAACCAGACATCTATCATACAGGCATGTAAATAGTTTCTAATCTAAAAAAAAAATAATTGCAGGAATAAAATAATTTTGACCCCAGAAATTTATTGAATCCTGATTTTATAATGTTGTAAGTATAAAAAACAATTACTAAATTTGGTGATTTGGGGCCACTGACTTTCCTCTATAACTCCTCTCTGAGGAAGCTATAAAATCTCTATGCTTCTAGATCATCAACATATTTTGAAGACAAGATTTCCATTTATTTGGGGATGTTCTGAGAGGAAACACTGCTTTCAAGAACTGCTTAAAGCTACAGAAAAAAACCCGTTTTGGACACAGGAATTCTGAAAATTGAGTGCAAACAAAGTTGCTTCATCACACAGTGAATGTATCATACGCTGTTTGCACAGCTCCAGTCCAGTAGAGCCATAGTTCACTGCCTCTACACATCCAACACGAATAAACAATCTACAAACTGTTGTGAACTTATTTTTTACTGATGTGTATCTTACCACTTTTTAATATCAATGGCTTTCAACCTCTTTTCCCTACAGTCCTCAGAGATGACAATTACTACCCTAGGAAAAATTATACTAAATTGTTTGTGGTCATCAATAAAACTGTCAAGACATAAACAAGTTGTGAGGGAAGCAACCTGCAGCTGGGGAGCACTGAAAGACATGAGACAGGAAATACATGTTCAACTGCTCCAAGAAGAACCAAAATAGAAGGTCTGACCAGTTTGGGTGTTAGCCCTACAGTTAAAAGAAATGAAATTATACTTTTATAAATGGATTTCTACTAGCATTATTCTATCAACACTGGCTACCCTGTAAGCTACTTTTGCAGAGTTTTCCATATTTGCTACATGACTCCTGCTAAGGACTGCTCCATGTTACACAAGTCATCAGGATGCAAGAAGCTCTAAGGAGGATGTTGAGGCTGTTCACTGAGAGGCAGGGAGGGGACAGCAGTAACGTACTGACCTTCTGTTTTCGCTTTACCATACTCAACTGCATTCCACCTGCTTCTGGTAAGTAAATTACTTAGCTTATTTAAAATTAGCAGAACAAGAGCAAAAAACTGTAATTGCCATGCTGGTTTAGTCATTAGAAATCCACTCTCTCTCACCAAGTTATTCCCGTGGTTTATCTGCTTGTGAGTCAGATAGCTGCCTCACATC
This sequence comes from Neodrepanis coruscans, assembly GCA_013400695.1. Lineage (NCBI taxonomy): Eukaryota > Metazoa > Chordata > Aves > Passeriformes > Philepittidae > Neodrepanis > Neodrepanis coruscans. The sequence continues at coordinate 23,197 of VYZS01076429.1, read as the reverse complement.
ACAGCACAGCAGGACCACTATCACTTAATCATTATCATTTAATCACCTGCAGTCACACAGACATGGCTAAACTGGAGTCTTCTTTGCTCCTCTGTATCACTCTGTCTCCCACTGGGACACCAGCCTGTTCTATTTTCACAGAAACCTAAGGTTGACACAGGATGTTTGTGCTGCCATAGTACTGCTGGCTAGCAGAACAATTCTTTTCAATATTAGACATTAATGGGTAGTTAAGAAAAACTTCTTTAACACTCTTGTCTTTCCTGGGCATATTTTGATGAAGAAATGCTTTACCAATCAAAAGGAAACTCCAATAAAAATACACACAGCAGAAAGCCAATGAGGACTATATTTGTCACATCTATGTGAATAATCTTGTAGCCTGAAATGGAACCAAGTGTAAATTTATAAGTAATAGAGTAAGAGGTAATAGAGAAAACAATTAAGCAATGTGACCTCTGTATATATCAGACATGCTTGAATCAAAGCTCAGTTTGAATTCAGTGTGTCTGATTAAAAAATTAAAACATAATCAACAAAAATTCTAGCTGGAAATTTCTGACTGCATTTTGTATAAAAGTAGTTTGGTCCACAGTTTCAAAGTGCTAACATCCAGTTACTGAAATTATTCATTATTCAAAAACAATGAAGCTGTGCATCTAAGAGAGCATCTATCTGAATGCCAGTTTGTCAGTTTCTCTCCATTAAGTCATGATGAGATCAGACTGTAGTTTCTTTCTTTTTAAAAATGAATAAACTACAAAAACTCTTAATTTAAGAATGAGGAAGTCAACAAAGATAACATGTGACAACTTCAACTGATTATTAAATAAAACTAGAATTAAGACCAATATCTTGTCTTCATCAATATTTTCAAGCAGCTGTCCAGGGAAAAGTAACAATAGGACATATATAATACTCCCCTGAATAGTACTCCAGACACCAAACTCTTTACACCCTTTCTGAGGAACTTTCTGAGGCAGATGTGACTGATTATGCTATGAAACCTTCATGCATTTCTCCCTAGTTCAGACTCCCCCTAGACTCAGATTAAAAACAAAATAGCACCTTCCTTTTTTTTGAACCTCTCTCCTACTGGCTTGATTTGATACTCTTTAGTATTCCATAGGAAGCCCATGCTGGAGCAGGCCCCTGGCAGGAATTGTGGACCCATGGGGAGAAGAGCCCATACTGGAGTATGTTTGTTGACAGGGCTCATGACCCAAAAGGGGACATATGCTGGAGCAGCCTGTTCCTGAAGGACTGTACCCCATGGAAAGTTATCCACAATACAATAGTTAATGAAGAACTGCAGCCCATGGGAAGGACTTATGCTGGAGAAGTCCATGGAGGACTTTCTCCCATGGGAGAGACCCCACACTGGAGCAGCAGAAGAGTGTGAGGAGTCCTCCCACTGAAGAGGAAGGAGTGGCAGAGATAACATGTGATGAACCAACCACAACCCCCATTCCCTAGAGACCTCTGCACCTCTGAAGGGTTGAAGTAAAGAAAACTGGAAGGGAAATTGAGCCAGGAAAGAAGGGAGGAGTGGAGGGAAAGTGTTTTAAGACTTTGGTTTTAACTTTCCCATTATTCTACTCTGATTTGAATAGCAATAGATTTAATTTCTCCTAGTCACTGGTGATCTCTCCCTGCTCTTGTCACAATGTAGGAGTCTTTCATTCTATTTTCTCTCCACTGATGAACTGAAGAGAGGGATAGAGCAGCTTTGGTGGGCACCTGGAATTCAGTCAGAATCTACTCACCACAAGTGGCAAAGAACATGGCTATATTTATGTGTGTCAGTCAAAAACCTGCAATCTGACACCTGAAACATTCATTTGGGACTGCACTCTCCTGGTTTTCTAGAACTGACTCCCAGTGACTTTCTTGTCCAGCTTAAAATTTTGAAATACAGCGAAGTGTCTAGTTTCTTATATAACAGCAATTCAGGTTCCTTGAGTTTACTTAAACTTTGACCCACTATGAAAATGAACAAATTCTTCAGATGAGAGCCTACCTGGTTATTTGTCTAAATTATATTCAGTTCAATTCCTACCTCACACATTATTGCAATTGCATCTCTTATGCTGTAAAAAATAGAACCCACAAATCCAGCATACTTTACATTACATGCATATATTTTTTTAAAAATCATGTAATTTAAAACAAATGCTTCACAAAATTAATGTTTATATATTAAGAAAAGCATCTTTCTCACAGTCCCACATTCACATTGAAATAATCCAAGAATTTGTCAATCACAAACTATTCAGCAGATACCAGAAACACAGCTCAGCATGCAAGGAATCATTAAGAGTTTGAATGACACATTTATTGATAAAATATGATTATATTCATTTTAAGTGTATTTCTACATTACAAACCAGAAAAAGTTTTTGAGCTACAAGAAAACTAACTTCTTTGTAAATTAATATTTCTTCTATAACTCTGATCAATACTGTTAACTCCTGAAAGTCTTGCATTTTTTGGTAAACAGATCTTCTACCAAGAGGAAAAAAAAAAGTTGGTGCACCAAAATTCAAACTTTCAGGTTTTGATTATGAATGTTACTAACTTCTTTAAATTTAATAAGTAGTTTTATCTCTTCAAGCATCCAGGAGACATGCTGAATGCATGTTTAAGAAGTATTTGCATCTCTTTTACCTTTAAATTGTTGGCATTTCCAACAGATTAGAATATAAGTATTCAGGAATTGAGAGATATGAAAACTCAAGCCCTGTGAAGCCATTTTCAACAAAATTATTTTAATTCATTCAGGATAGAAATACAAATCCATCTTTTGAACACACACTGAGCACAGAAAAGTGCAATGGGACTCCAAAGTGATAATTTTAACATGACAGGGAATGGAGAGAAGTATTAGTGTGGCAGCTTGAAAATGAGAACTTCTAAGGATGTAGATATCAGATAAGCATTAACAGAGATCACAGTGCCTTTCAGTCTGAGTAGCAACAATAATTTTCAAAGTAGTATCACAAAATCAAGTAAAATACTACAACCTTTTCATTAACAAACCCAATCTACATTTTTAATCTAAGAACATTTTTAATCTAAGAAAGGTGAGAACTACTTGTATGTTTTATAGTTACTCAAGGCTGAGAAGACCTTGTGAGGGCTACAGCTGTCTGAGATCTCATGCACCCGCCTTTTGCTTCCTTCTCTTTTCTCCTGAAGATAATTTAAGTAAAAACAGGAAAAAGGTCTATCAGATGCATCAAGCATTTTACTTCCATCTGGGATTAAAAGTGACAAACTTATTTATTCAAATATGTTAAGCTTTATAAAGATATATGAACAGTGGAGGAGAACACACTTCGCAGCAGACATAGCATTATGCACAGAATGAATATGTTCATGCAGACCATGACAGTTAATGAAATTAGCTATATATCCACCAAAATAAAACTACAGAAAATTTAATTATTTAGCATAGAATAAAAAAAAAAACAGAAAAGGGATGACCCTTTTCTCTTCCCTTTCTATTGTCATCATAATCTCTTGATTTTCAGAGGTAACAAAGAAATAATCTCCACTTATTTCTTCTGGCATTTCATTATTTAAAATATTTAACACTATTAAAGAAATACAGAGACTTTTTTTGTTTTGCTTAAAAATGCATATTTCAGGGAAACTCCAATTACATTAAAAATTTGTTCCAATGTTAAGTAGTTTGGGTAGCAATTAATAGCTATACATCCACCCTAATTAATACTAAAATGGTTTCATTTACTGAACTTCACAGAACTATTTCTTATTTTCCTAATTTTTTTGTGACAAATGATATGGAAATACCTCAGCAAACTACTATAAGACCAACAGCCTTTCAAATACAAAAAGGGAAGTGTATCACTTTAAAGGTTGTAAGACAAGATAGAAAAAAGCAACCAGATAATGGTACACTTCAAAAGATACACTGCACAGGAGGGAATAGACTACTAAGCAGAATAAAAAGCACAGCTCTTTTCCAAGAACTAGCCTGAGACTAATTCATTTCATCTGCTTCCTGGTCACTAACTATGAATATATATGAGTCCTCTCCCTTACAAATATCAATACACTTTAAATCAAAAAAGTATGTTTTTTCTCACAGAAACATGGAGTTTGAAACAACCAAAAAAGCCCCAAAATCCCAACCTCTCAAAAACCCACATGTATAATAGCAATTCTAGAAATTTCACCTTAAATTAAGAAGAATTCAGAAGAAAATCAAAACACTTCAAAACAATCCAGGCTTACTTTTAAAAAAGAGTAGTTAAACTAGTTCAACTCCATTTTGGATATTTATTTATAATTAAATTAATTCCATCCAGTTTCGGTTACTTCCAAAATAAGTTAATATAAATTAAATTAAGGAAGCTAATTTTAAAAGTTTTCTGAACAAGGATTTAATGCAATTTGATGAATATATTTCAAGTCTAGTTAGTACAGATTCATTTTCTTGAGTGTCCTTTTGTGAACAAGCTCAAAGACCATAGTAATGCTATCATGAAGAAAACCCTGGATAGTTTTACACACACTATAATGTATGGAAGACCCTCTATGATAAGTATAAGCCTTTATTACAGTGGAGGTTTTTTTCTGCTTAATTTTCTTTTAAAAGGGGAAATTTGCATTTAAATTATTAAATTTGGGAATTTTTTTCCCTTTAAAAAACCAATTTTTCTCTTCTGGTGGCATTGTTAAAATGAGGACAAGGATCTACCTTTAGACTAATGCTTAAATTATTGACAGAGCAAGATTTCCAGCTAAGCCTAGAAACAGTCAAAATCAACCAGTATTTCCATACTGGGGGATACTTATTTTTATACAGGAAAGAAATACAGAATTTATGGGAAAACACAGAATTTTTAAAATCTAAAAAGAAATAGTGCGTTATGTGAATCCTGTCATCATTAGCTATTTTCAATGTCCAACTCTTATTTATACATAGGCATAAAACAATCTCAAACATGGCAAATTAATGTTATTTTACTTTCATGTACAAATTCAAGCAGATAGTAAAGATATCTAAAATCATCCATCATTTACAGGAAACACCAAGATTACCTTTCTTACAACAACTCTCAGGCCACAAGTAAAGGAGGAACAGAAGTTTCTGATCTAAACATGGAGCTCTATGAATCCAACTTGACAGTCACCCAACTAAGGCTCAGCTCTGTCAGCTTCAGCTGCCTTCACACTAAGAAAGGTTGCCCATTGCTACAATGAACAAGGGAGAATCTTGAACAGATAACTAAATACTTGAATATACTGAGTATTTCTCAGTAAACAAGGCTGCAATCTCTTGTATTTGGTAATGAGTTAATTTAATTCAGCTAACAAGAAATTCTGCAAGCTAGGGCAAAGCTACCTCCCAGTAGCCTATCTTCACTTGTCCACCAGGACAGTCTTTCACATCTTCCATCCCCTAATGGGCTGCAGGTTGAGCTGTTCCTGTAAATGCTTCTGAGGGTATTTTAGTCAAACTGTACCAGATTAGCAAAACCCTAATAGTTTTATTGATAGAAAACTTGTTACAAGGGCATGTAGTGAGAAAACAAGGGACAATGGCCTTACACGGATTATGTATTAGGAAGAAATTATTTACTGAGAGGGTGATGAGACACTGAAACAGATTGCCCAGAGAGCCTGTGGATGCCTGATCCCTGCAAGTGTTCAAGGGCAGGCTGGATAGGGCTTTGAGCAATCTGGTCTAGTGGAAGGTGTTCTGTGCTAAAAAACATTGGAATGAGGAATTCTTCTTTGTGATATCTTTTAAGTGAAATTTTTAGGTATTTCATGAGGCATTTGTGAAGGAAGTTACTTGAAATTTTAGAAGTTAAAGTAAAATCACCAAATTCGGAAGTCTATTATTTGCTCTAAATCTGGTCAAAAGCAACCCTTCTTGCTCTTCCTTCCCTTAAAAGTAACAAGCTCCCATTGCACAAATAATGTAATGGGAATATCTTTACTGGCACAGCATACTTCTTTGCTAATACCCACTCAGATCTGCTGAACAGCACAATCAACACAAAGCTAATTGTATGTCTAATCTTAATCTACTCAACAGATCAGTGTGAAAGGGAGGAAAACAGTAGATATGCAAAGCATATCTCTACCAGACTCTTAACAAATGAAATGCTGAAGTCTCAGCCAAAGAGCCCAGGTCATCTTATTTCCTCTTCCTCTCTTGTTCTCCTGTTTAGGAGTTGCTCATAATTATCCTAAGTTAAACAGAGTAGTAACCATTTTTAGGTCACTGACAAAATATTTAAGTGAGGAAGCCTGGAAGCAATCAAATCATCATAGGGCTTTTCCTACAGCTGGGACAATCTACATCCAGGAACTCAACCAGTTTAAGTCATGTACGCAGCTACTTAAAAATTCATCTGCAGAGCTTTATCACTTCTGCTGTCAAAAACTAATAAATTCTTATAATTTGATTTCAACCCGAAACATCTTAGAATCCGACTCTAAGTGTTACTGTTTTAAGAACCACTTGTAAATTGAACCTGTAATCACGTTCAGTAAAAGACAGATTCGCAAGTTCTTAAATCACTAGTATTCTCAGCGAATAATCAAACAGATCAAAAAAAAAAAGCAATAATTTTTAAAGCACTTTCAAAAGTTATTTTCATACCGAAATACTTCCAAAAACTCTTGTAACCTAAACCTCTGCTTGTCTTTAATTAGTGTATAAAAAATTGCAGGCCACAAAAAGACTGATTAATCTACTTCCTTCCATTAAAAAAAAAATCTCATGACTCACAACTATGACAGGTGCAACAGAATTGAAGCTGAGGAGAGAATGCCACATTACCAATTTCAGACAGATTTGCATTGTAAATACATTTAAATATAACCATTTAGAAAAATAAAACAAACTCATCTTACCAACCCATCACTAAGCTAGTTCAGTTCAGGCAGCTAGGGCTACCATCAGAAACAGGTTTGAATTTTTAAGTGTTTTTTCAAAGGAGGCTTGAATTTATAAGATGATGACAATATGCACGGTAGACATTGAAGTTAAGGAATTCTGGGAGATTAGATGAAGCAGAGAAAGAAAAATCATTATTGAAGAGAAAGAAATTGTTATGGGGAAAAAGACACTTCATTCGGAAAATGCAATTATTCATTTAATTACAGCAAATAGTGCTAAGGCTAAAAAAACCCCAAGAATATCAAAAGAACATCAAGTTCTTAACTAAATACAGCTATCACAGAAAATGTAAAACACTTACGGGAGAAGGATCTGGAGACTCAATATGACTGCTTTATACCAACTGCAAGTAATTTGTATCATCTGCCTGTAAAGTAGTTACCTTAATCAATCCCATCTTTCAAGGGCCTTTGCTTAAACCAAGACTCATTTTCTGGATCATCTGCACAACTGTCTTCATCTGACATCACTGCTAAAAACCTGATCACTTTCTTTTCAGGTTTATACAGCTTGGCTTTTGTTATGACAATTCTTAAAAGAGGCTCCTTCCTCAAATACATTCCACCTCCTTCTTCTAGGTTTTTCTATAATCATAACATGAGACTAGGTACATTAGTACAAGATTGAATAGCAATTTATATGCATACAACTGGAATGGTCTGAGGCTGTGCAATTTCACACTACGCTCCCCCAGATGCAGACCAGTAGACCTCATAAATAGAATTAGGATGATCCTGCAGTTTGAGGTATTCTCCCTCAAGCCTCGCAATCAAAGCACAATCCCCTGCCCCAGGTAGTTTCTAATTAAATAAAGTAGATTTGAGCTTCAATTTCCACTTCCTAGACTGGTCACCGAGATTCTTAAATAAAGTCTGAATACAGGCCCCCAACAGAAGCTGGCGAATTACGGAAACTGCCAGGCCTCAAAAAGGGTTTTGGTTTTAATACCATGAGTTAAGCAAAAGCATGCAAAGAACCCTTTCTGAAATCATATGGGCTGTTGTTTGATGTACACTTGCATTCTAACACACTTCCTGTACTTTGTATAATGCCTTACACTTACTTGCAAACTTACTTCACAAAAGTCCCGCTGATCATTATACCATTAATTTAATTTATATCATCCTTCCCTTGCTTTCAGTGGGATTGTTCCCAGAGTAAGATCCTTCTTGTACAAAGCTGCATAGTCATAATCCAGCTCTGCTGAATACAGCTGCAAGCAGTTATTGTGCCTGCCTTTGAATTTAATATTATGAAACCTTTCTTTGGCCTACCCACATGGAGAAATATTAAAATAAATTAACATTTTACTGGCTCTCTAATTGGAAGTTTCTGTTTGAAACAAATATGTTTATCAAACAGTTTGACTGGGAAAATACATTACTGTAGCTGCAGTTACCCAAATTACATGCTGTCTAAAGCAAAAAGGGCAAAAGCCATCTGGCTCCATATAACTTATATTTTCTAGACAGCTTGCAGCTGGTTCTGATTAAGCAGCATCTTAGTACTCCCAGAGATCTATTTTTAACACTGCAACTTTATTTTTAGTGCTCGCACATCCAAGGCACATGGTGTTTACATTAATAAATGAACAACCGCCTACAGTTAAGAAAAGCTTTGTGCAATTCTTGTGGCACAGTCACCACGCAACATAGATGGATGGTTAAATAAAACGTCATGTGCTCTAACTAAAGAGACCTGGGCCACCTCTTGGCTCTTCATAGGACTGCAGAAACCATCTCTGGAGGCCTTGAATGGCAGGGAGAAGACACTGATAGACAACAGGATGATTTACTTTTTCTGAAGCAACATTAAGTGGCATGTCCTAGGAAGAGTACACATACCTCTAGGCCCAATCTCTCCACAGAAAAATATCTCTCTTTTTTTTTTAAAATGTGGAATAATCAACAACATACAGTTCAGAATTCCTGAAATCCCTGAAATAGTCAGAATAGTGGATGCTGCAAGACCAGGAAGCAATTAGCATCAGCTTTTTTTTTTTCATACATAAACACACATATATACACAAAGCTTACAGATGATTTTTGACTGTAAAATACCAGCTCGTTCCTGTACCGCTAAAACACCCTGTTAAAATACCCCTTTCACAACAATATTAAACACATGCACCATAAAGTTAAACGTAGAATGATTTTTTTTTAAGATCTCTATTTTTGTTTCCATGGTAAAATTGAACTGCAACATGACAACTGAGGGCTAGGGGGTATCTAAGATCAATAACCAGATATAATGAAGTTAGACACAGTTAATCTAAAGCTAAAACATGCTACAATTTTATAACAATTCCATTTTGCAAGAACTTGCAACCTATTCTATTGCATACACTGTATTTGTCCTACTCCATCTCTGATCCCTTACTCTTCCAAACCAAAGAGGGAGTCGCGCAAGCCAGCGCAAGTTGTCAAAGGGACCTGCTAGCACTCTTCAAGAAGATATGCTCCCAGCATTTGGTTCCGGAAAGTTATACCAAAAGAACTATTAATCCTGAAAATAAAAGGGTTTTACTTCTTTCAGAAACACTTCCCAGAGGTAAGAAAACACAAAACATAAGAGAAGTAATCGAAATTTCCTTTTAACATGCAAATAAAGGAACTTACTCTTCCAGTCCATATCCACTAAGCTACATTGCTAATACAACAGACTTTGAAACTAGTGCCAGCTAAATACCTTAGAATCCCATCAGTGGGAATGTTTTCAGCACCATCAAGTATTGACTAGCTGTAAAATCTTAGTCAACTTTAAAACAAATCTCCATTTCAGCAACTAGGCATGAAGAGCACACGAGAACCTAATCCCAGATCCCTTGTGACACCAAGGACAAGTGCCAAGCGGAAGGGAGGCTATTTCCCCAGGAAGTTCTTTCAAAAAAACCCTTTTCCTTACTCACACTTTAGACACATTCTCATGAATCTTAGGTTTCTGTATACATCCTCTCTATATACCATTTTTCTTGTCTTTGTTTCTTATTCTTGTAAGCCAAGTCCAGTACTTTCCCCCTCCATGGCTCCTAACATCTCAATCTCATTTTCACTTCTCTCCATTGCTTTCAAGTCACTGTGTCACTGTCTTTCTTCCTAATCTTCCTCTGCATGCAAATGCTGGTTTTTCTTTCATTATTCAGTTGACTGGCTGGGGAGTTTCTTACTGAATAGACTATATTACTAAATTCCAATGTACAGACAGATCCGCAGCCCAAAGACAGCCACTGCAGTTATATCGCCCTTCTAGAGAAATTAATGTCTACGTAAGTCGTAGGCACTCCTAGTCAGCTAATCAAAATATTATTTGTCATCTATCACAGCTTCCTTGGATAATAATGGCTTAAGAAGTGCTCAGAGAAACAAGCTTTCTTGCATGTTTTGTGAGGGAGTGCAAGTAGACCCCTCAAGTGTATACAGCAACATGGTGAAAAAGTCATGTTCTAATATATAGCAGTTTGAAAAGCTTAAACACTGATGAAGTCACAGAAATAACACATGTGACTGTGATGCAGTATTTTATATAGCAGAACTGCGTTTTGAGTTCCTCTCTCTTCTTCTACTCTTTATAAAATAGCTGAACAGAAAAGACAAAGTACTCAGTGGCTATTTCAGGATCTTCCTGATTTACCTTATATGTATTTGCGAATTTGTCGACAAAAAAAATTGTCTAGGGCTACTGCTGAATGTTTCAATAGAGAAAAAATGGTATTCATCAGGATCTGAGGCAACTTTTGAGCAATATAAAAAGAGTGCTCTCTGCACCCACAGCAACTACTCTAAGATGAGTTGGGAATATCTAAATGAGCTGTATTCACTTTAAGTCACTAAAGATATACTTCAAGGCTAGAGAAACAGATGCAAGCACCTTAGGGGTAGCTGTGAAAGATATCTCATGTCTGCTTTCTTCATGCAACTTAAAGTTTGTGTATTGCACAGTGGCCTTTATCACAAGACACTGTCTCAAAATAGCCCTGTTTTAAAATACAGAGTAGATGATTTTTAATATAAGTGATGTGTGTCACACAACAGAGCATACACACCACCTTGTTGTCTCCATACGTACAGAAAACCTGTGTTTCCTCTACCATGTTGCAGATCTGTAATCAGTTATGAATTTCTCACTCAGGTCAGATAATTCTCTATTTCCCAATGAAGGAAAAAATCAAGAATATATACATGAAACTTGTATAAATGAATGACACGAATATTCAAATTTGAAAGATCTGTAAACTCATTTCTGAACAGCACATATGCAGCCCTAAAGAGTGGTACAGACAGGAAGCCATGTGTGAGGAGTTGTCATCTACATCACTCAAACCATGGTAATGTCCTGTAGTTGAGAGGTACAAACCCTTATTAATCCATAATCCAGGAAATTGAGAGTGACTATACCTGTAAATTGAGGGTTACTAAGCAATGAGAGATAAATAAACAGTAAGTACTTGCATAATTTTACTTTTATGCAACTGAAATTTTCCTGTCGCTTCCAGATGGTATCTTAAGAATCTAAGAGAAAATTGAAAACATGAAGAAATTTTAAATTGTGACCTATGAAAAAAGGTTCAAGAAACGGATTCTTACAATCTAGTAAAGAGAAGACTGGAAAGAAATGCAAACAAAAAGAACACTGAAAAGTGAGGGGTGAATATAGCATGGCAGAGGTCACTAGTTTTCAATTTCTTCCGATCAAACCTCCTCTGTTAACTATAATGGGTAACAAAGGGAACTTTGGGAGTTAATTCAGAAATCCTAAAATAGTTCAGTGCTTTGTTTTGGCAGAAACTGCTAAAATGTTGAACCAAAATATCCCCATGTATAATGAATCGGATTTTTGTCCAACCCTCCCAGGTTGCCTTCCTTTCTGCCAGAATCTCTAGCCAGAGACCAGCACCTGAATGAGACTCCACTCTGGAATGGACATTGAGGTTGACAATATCAACAACCTGCATCACAGCCTCTAGAACTACAGTCCTTACCAAAATTAGGCATTACCCCAGGACCCCTGACAGCTGCACAGGTTTGTCATAACTGAGAAAATTTAAAAAAAAAAAAAAAAAAGAAAAAAGAAAGAAAAAAAAAGCATTATCTAGGTATTACATGACATCAAAATCCTCCTCTGCAGAGAGCAACAGCCCAAAGCAAGATCTTTTGTGTTAATCTGTTTCAGACCTCATTAAACTTTCAAAAGAAATTCTCAGTTTACAAATCTTACATATCTAAACTGCAATGCNCACGAATATTCAAATTTGAAAGATCTGTAAACTCATTTCTGAACAGCACATATGCAGCCCTAAAGAGTGGTACAGACAGGAAGCCATGTGTGAGGAGTTGTCATCTACATCACTCAAACCATGGTAATGTCCTGTAGTTGAGAGGTACAAACCCTTATTAATCCATAATCCAGGAAATTGAGACTATACCTGTAAATTGAGGGTTACTAAGCAATGAGAGATAAATAAACAGTAAGTACTTGCATAATTTTACTTTTATGCAACTGAAATTTTCCTGTCACTTCCAGATGGTATCTTAAGAATCTAAGAGAAAATTGAAAACATGAAGAAATTTAAAATTGTGACCTATGAAAAAAGGTTCAAGAAACGGATTCTTACAATCTAGTAAAGAGAAGACTGGAAAGAAATGCAAACAAAAAGAACACTGAAAAGTGAGGGGTGAATATAGCATGGCAGAGGTCACTAGTTTTCAATTTCTTCCGATCAAACCTCCTCTGTTAACTATAATGGGTAACAAAGGGAACTTTGGGAGTTAATTCAGAAATCCTAAAATAGTTCAGTGCTTTGTTTTGGCAGAAACTGCTAAAATGTTGAACCAAAATATCCCCATGTATAATGAATCAGAGTTTTGTCCAACCCTCCCAGGTTGCCTTCCTTTCTGCCAGAATTTCTAGCCAGAGACCAGCACCTGAATGAGACTCCACTCTGGAATGGACATTGAGGTTGACAATATCAACAACCTGCATCACAGCCTCTAGAACTACAGTCCTTACCAAAATTAGGCATTACCCCAGGACCCCTGACAGCTGCACAGGTTTGTCATAACTGAGAAAATTTAAAAAAAAAAAAAAAGAAAAAAGAAAGAAAAAAAAAGCATTATCTAGGTATTACATGACATCAAAATCCTCCTCTGCAGAGAGCAACAGCCCAAAGCAAGATCTTTTGTGTTAATCTGTTTCAGACCTCATTAAACTTTCAAAAGAAATTCTCAGTTTACAAATCTTACATATCTAAACTGCAATGCTAAGCAGAAATAGATATAACTAGTAGAAATATAAATAGAAAGAGTAGAAACCTTATGTTTCTAAGTAAAACCACACGTGGAAACAAGTCATTAAGGGAGACTGTGGAACTAAAAAAAAAGCCCAGAGGAAGGTTCAAACCATGAGTTTTGTTAGTTCGCCAGAGCTTGGATCTATCCTCAACATGCACATTGTCGCCTGAAGTAAAGTATGACACACATAGCCCAATTTAAATCATACTTTGAACTCTCTTTAGACATTAATTTGCTAAATGCTATAAAGCAGTGCTTAATTTCTAGAGTAAGATATTCCATACACTCTAACATTTTAGACTTTGTAATGAAGTTTTGAAATTGCCACCAGTTTCAAAATTAAGGTGTAACAAAACAGTCCTGTTTTTTTTGAGTTACCAAATCTGCAAATTACCTGTTTTAAGTGTTATAATTATCACTGCAAAAAACACTTATTCTGCAGAAACACATCTGACCTGACAGAGATAAAACTAGGAGGTGGTATGTGGGTGGGAAAACATTAAAAGTTGTCAAACACACCTTTTATAGGGTATTCAATATGATCAACATTCATGCAGCAAACTTAGTAAATGAAGAAACTAAAATAAAGGTTTTAGTCATAGAGTTCTATCTAAATTTCTGTATAATGTAATATTTTGGAAACAGCCTAGCAAAAAATGTAAATGTTTACAAATTCATATAGGAAAATATTAATTCCATGATCTTTCAATGAACTATATGTCACATACTCCTAACTGCTTTGTGTTGCACTTATCTTAATGAGTATGAAAGAATGCCTGGTGGACAGATGCCAAACTATCACTTTAAAAGTGGTATGCTGTATGACAGATGATGTGACCTTGACGGTCATTTCTTTCAGATATAGAGCTGAAAAATAAAATGCTCACTGAGCCTCCAAATTCTGCGTAGACAGAACTGTGAACTCTTAAAATCCACAAACAATCAGCAAAGTGTAGATGTGTGAAGAAGACTTTAGTACTTCTTTCCAGCTTTACCTAGGGCTAGGCAGTCGCAGAGTTTTGGAGGCTGACCATACTTCTGCTCAAGGATCCTTTCTTTCCAATGTAGGACATGAGTTAAACACACTTTTTCCCTTCCCTCTTCCTTCCTCACCTTGCCAAGACCATTGATTGTGCTGCTATGTAGTAAACCACAATGAGGAACCAATCCAGGCTAAAAACAACCCTTTTTTCTTTGGAACAGCTGAGACTGGATCAGTTCCCGAATCCATTTCATTCTGTGGCCACACAAACAAGCATACCTCTCACAACTGAGCAGTCAATGAGAAGAGTGAGAACAATGGGCAGGCAGTCACTAGACCTGCTTATTCTGGCACTGTCACTAAAAAAGTCAATTCTCAAAATGTAACCTCCCCTTGGTGGAGAAACTACACTGTTCCCTGGCTGAAAGCCTCCTGCCTGCTCTCCTACCCTAGATGTGACTCTGTCCTCTCTTCTCCCCCAGCTAAGACAAACACAGCAACGAGTCTTGACACCACATAATTTGGTAAGTGATTGAAGTGGCACAGGTATCTGAGGAGTAAAATCACTCAGTAAGTAAAGTCTGTTTTGCAGCAACACAGGGGAGAGTATTTTCCACACTACCTGTACTTTCAGATATAAAGAACCCTGCTAATAATCACACTATAAAAGGATTCTTACTGTTATCTGAATACTGCAACAGCAATTCTCCAAACTGGAGGATTAACAGAGACAAGACTTAGGAAAGCAACTGACCTGCTAAACAGAATATAGCAATGAAGCACCTGGAGGGAACCAACTTTATTTTATAGCCTCTAAGCTATATTAATTAGTATTTTTAAAAAACACAACACCCCAAATTCCCAAATTCCCTTCCCCTCCTCACACCTCCTCTCTTCCACCCAGCACACCACACACCAGACAGTACATTAAGGCAAACAATGTCTGTAAAAGACCAGATAATTGGGTATGCCAAGACTAAGAACAGAATTCAGACACCGGGGGGAAGGCGAAAAGTGAAAAACAAAAAGTATACATATTAAAAAAAAATAAAAAGGAACAACAAGAGTAGATAGGCAGTTCAAAGATGTTAGTGAACCCCTCCCTCCTCCAATAATATAAAAAGGTAGGCCCTGGACCATAAGGAAATGGAGCACAGTAGGACACATGTCAGCTGCTGGAATCAGATGTGGAAGAGACATTTCTTTAGTTGAGCTGCTTCAGATTCTGATTTGATTTGGAATTACACAACATTTTTGTTCCCAGAGCAAATTCCTTAGGGAAGGCTTTATAGGTTAAGCTTCAAGTTTTGCTTTAAGTAAAGCCAAGCTTTCATAAGGCAATGCAGGATGCTCCAATTGTGTAAGCTTCCAGCAAGCGCAATTACTTTAGGATTACGTACAATACAATAATAAAAGCAGAGTTGGTTAAATATTTCCTGTGAGACTGGAATACAATCTTCTACATTTGGAGGCTTTCCAAACTCATTTAGAGCGATGGCAGACTTCTAATCAGTAAAAATACATGAAAATTTTGTCATACACTTACTGACAATCAAAGCAACTTTTAGGTGGCTGTTGAGATTTATGGTTTGAAAGGATGAGTCATACGAGGAATTAGCCTCCACATCATTATCCAGCATCATACCAGCATAATTATCAACACCATATTTTCACTCTATACAGAGAACGCCATCTTCTGATTTGCCTTTCCTAAGGTCACTCGAAATATAAATATATATATTTGCCTATTTAAAGTTCACTAGACTCTAATGAAAGCATAACTGGGTGTCGTGGGGCTAAAAAATGAAAGTAAAAACGATCAAGCCATGGTACGGCGACTTTGCCTTGCGCTGGCGGCCCCAGCGACTGCTTTCCACTCCGGGGCCGCCCGGCCCCTTGCCCACATGGTTTTTTCGGTTGCCCTTCCACCCCCCCACCCCCGGTGGCGCGGACGGTGGGCGCTGCTGCTGGGAGGTGCGGCTCCAGTCCGAAGCAGAGTCTTGGCGCTGTGCGGCCCCGGCTTTGCTGGGCAGCGCG
>VYZS01076428.1:47466-60739 GCA_013400695.1 Neodrepanis coruscans | reverse complement strand
ATCTCTTGTCAAAAATCACTAAATTTGTGGTAAAACCAAGACAAGAGCCTATTGTAATGTTAGCACAATATTAATGAGTCACTGGACTGGATGGTATTTAGCCAAGAGTTCTGAGAAAACCCAAGAAGGAAATAGCTGAATGACTGATAGGAGTCCATGATCTCCCATGTTAACTTTTCAAACACTATGAAGGCTAGCAAATGTGATGCCAGGGAACATCCAGAGAGCTACAGGCCTACAGGCTAGTAACCGTAATGCACAAATTTGTAAAGGCTACATTAAAGAACAAATATGTATCTGAATCCAACTTATGTGGAAGAGCCAATGTCAGTTCTGTAGTGGGACACTATGCTTTGTTAAATCGATTAGTTTTTTGGAGGTAACTAACATATGAGTCAGTTGAGCCAGTCCAAAAAATAGAGTCAAAAGAATTTTCAAAATTCTTTGGAAGAACTCTCCCATGAATCATTTTTAAAAAACTGAGCAGCCATATCATAACAGGGAAGTACCTGGCAGGGACAGATAAAGGGCCAAGAGACATGAAACAGAAGGTCTGTGCTTGCAACAGAACAAGTATTCTTCACACCCTTTACACCCTTATTCATGAAATAAAATGATGGACTCTGAGTAACACCATTTGGGAGTGGGAGCTTGGGGTTATAATATACAGCTCTATGGAAGCATCAGTTCAATGCTCAGGAGTAGTCAAAAAAACCCTCAAATGACAATAACAAAAAGCAAGACAAAAACATGATTATTACTGTTCATCTGCAGCTTGAATATTTTTCAGTTATGATCCCCTCATCTCAACAAAAGGACACATTTGAGGTAGAAAAAGCTCAGAGAAAGATCAACTATGATAACCTATGACATGGTTTATAATGTTCTAAAAATTCATGATTATGTGGCATGAGTGGATGGGAAATGACTGTTCACTGTCCATCCACTGCAAGAAGCAGAGAGTGTCAAATAAAGCTTATAAGAGCTAGACTTGAAGCAAACAAAAAGAAATGGCCCTTTCAGAAGAAATATCTGGAACACTTAGCATATCTTATTCAATATCTAAAGTGTTTGTTTTGTAGAGCAAGGACTTCATATTATTCTGTAACTACCTCTTCAGATCCAGAGTCCTTGAACTGGATTTTTCTGGAGCTACTGGGACAAATAATTAATCATATATATACAGTCTACCTCATAAATGGGTTGATTACACATTTAGGAGTCAGTTTGTAATAGAGAGATTCACCTGAGCAAAGCATTAGACCAGTTCATGGCTTTCTGTTTCCTCTTTGCACAAATTCAAAGTCATCACAATAATATTGGTCTCAGTTTAGACCAGGAATGGCAAGTGTAGAAACAAATGCTAAGATGAGCTATAAATCCATGTAAATTCTTATATCATAACCAATATACACACACATCAGTGATGAAGCTGTGAACATGAAGAAAAGGCACATTGCTTAAGGTAGCTATTTCCAGGGTGCCTGCTTGAAAAGAGCCTTCTGCTTTCATCCTGTACAGAGACTACTTTCATTAAGTCTTGTTTTCTGTATTATCCTCTGTGCTCAAATTTCTTGTATCATCTTTCTCTAAGGTGACATGGGAAATCTATTCTTGTAATTATTATGGTCCAAAACAACTGGAAGAAGGAATTCACTCCAGACACAATCCCTACTTAATGGAAATAATTGACTTTTCCTGACTCAGACCTAACAAGATAAGTTAAACATTAACAAGTGCCCCATGGGACTGCACTTTTGATGAAGACTAGGAGAATTATCAAAAGAAGAAGAAAATGACCTCTAACATCCACAACCAGAGTCATGCCACTGATGTCATGCCAAGGTTTATACTGCTGCAGAATTCAGTCTTGGGAGCTAGTTCTGACTGATGCACTCTAGCTGTAAACTGAGTGATGCCTGGGACTGTTAGACAGTTTTCACTACATTGACACAGAAGCAAATGAAACTAAGATTAGGTAACAATTCCAGACAGAAATTTAGTGAGGTACATAAGCTGAAGCTGCAACACAAAACAGATCTGTTAAGAAAAAGCTAATTTATATTCTGGTGTGATGGTGAGAACTAGCACAGCTAGGCCTCATATATCTGAGGCATCATAAAGAAGAGATTTCCCAGAAAGAGTGCTTTCCTGATGAGTGAAAAACAGGTCACTGTCTACTGGTTCACATAGCTGTATTATTAACACAGAAAAAAAATAAAATAAATTTTACATTAATTATAGTAAAAATCATATGTAATAGATTCCTCCTTTTCTTCCCTGATAATTCAGGTATACAAGCAAGATCAAAAGCTGTAGTCTGGTTGAAACAACCATACCTTTTTTCTGTTGAATTTCGTATACAATATTACTGAAGATGAATGATTTTTCATTGTTTCAATAGAAAACTGTTTTACACCTCTTTCAAATTTCCTCAGTATCTGAGCTCCATATGAGCACAGGATTTTATTATGATATGTCAGTTCATTGTAACCACTCTACTAAAAAGAGTTTTGCTATAAGGGTTTCCAGTTTACAAAGAAAAATAAAATAGCAGGTGTTAAAACTGAAAAAGAAAATTGTGACAGAAAATTAAGGTTATTATGGAGCTGAGAATTATAAAATGGCCAACAGGGAGTGATTTCAGAAATCAGAGTTTAGCAGCAGAGCAAATATACAAAGCAGCCTGTGACTGAAGTCATCAAACTTGAAAATATTTTAGCAAAATAATAAAATGAGAAGCTCCAAATTAGAGGCCTGGTTACCTGATCGCTGTATTCTTTCACTTTTGGTTCATGATATACAGTCAACCTCACTTGCAGGTCTGAGTTCTAGACAGGAAACCGGAGTTACTCCAGATGTCTTTAGTTTTTAGGACTAGATTGAGATTTTGGCACAAAGCCTATCTATCTGGCAGCATGTCACTGGGCAAAGTGTGAAGTGCTACTGGGACCTATTCTTAAGTTTTTCCCTTACTGAAGATGCAGTGGCTGACACAGCAACATGAGCCTGATTTTACACTTAGCCCTGGGAAACTTCAGGGCAGCCATGCCCACCTGCAGAGCTGGGAAAGGAGATATCTCTGCCTTCATCTTTTTCACCGCTGCCTGACACATTTGCAAGTCAGGGAACGTAATGATCCCAGAAAGATTGCTCTTCTCACGGTCCTGGTACTGGCTGCAGGGGTAAGTGGTGAAGGGACACCAGGCTAGGGCAGGGACACTAACAGGATCCCCTGCTCAGAAGGTCTGCAGAGGGCAAGGGGTATAATGAGAGGATGAGGGACATGACCCACATGATGAGGGATGAGGGACATGAAGTGCAAAGGACTTTGACACAGGTGTTCTCTGTGCACGGAGGCTGTAGCCAGAAAAGTATTGTCATTACAAGTATTTAAAACAAGATTTAAATAAAGCAGTTTGAGTGAACGTACATAAAATGAACTCTTCTGAATAGCATAAAGTTACAGGTAATAGGCAGCATGAGGAATCAAACGTCAGCATTTCACAAAAAAAACCAACCTGCCTTACAACCCCTAGGCTGTAAGCCAGCCCCACTGAAGCAGATAATGATGCGGATTTTAAGGCCAGTAAGAACTGCAACAACAATCGTGTGTTCTGGCTTCCTGTGAAACACAAGTAATAGGATTTTATCCAGCAATTCCTACAGCAGTAACACCTACTCTTCCCTGACGCAGCAAGGTTCCTTATAACCTCCTTCCAAGTGAACTCTCATCAGGTCTCCAAGGGGACAGCTATTAGACAAAAACTTGTTTGTTTGCTTTTCCAAAAGGAGTAACCAGGAAAGCAGTTGCTAATCATTGATGTAGGACTGCATCGCAGGTACCCAGTGGGCACAAGGCAGCCAGGCTCCAGTTGAGCCGTGAAACTAGGGCAGCAGTTACACCTTGCTGCAGCAGGACTAGAGCTCTTCCCTACTTTGCTAACATTCACATTGCCTTCCTCTCACCCACTGAGTATTATCATCACAGAGGCTGGAGTCTGAACGTGTTTAGTGCTTTCTTAGCCACAGATCATTAGTAACCAATTCCACTTTCCACTGTTTCAATTGTTTTTATACAATACGGGACTCCTTTTTCCCTCTCTCCTCCCTCTTCTTTCTTCCACCTTTTTCCAGTTTTCTTGTGGTAAAACAGTCTTGCCTGAAAGCAATAAGTTCTTTTAGAACTTAAAACACTCATGGCAGGCATTCGGAAAAGAAACTCTAAAGGTACCATTATTCCTCACTTTGGCTCCACTGTTGACTCACTGTCTACATGCATAATGCTGAGCTTTTTCCCACAAAAATAGCAGTGCTCAGATAGTCACAAGTCCATGTTAACTTCTTGGGTTATTTATTCCTGGAGGAAGACAGCAGAGTGAAAATTCTCAGGATATTTGAGAGGCCACCATGAAGTTAGTGAGCACTCAGATAGGTATAGGAGGAATATGAATGAAGCAATGACTTAGGTAATTGTACCAGGAACAGCTATTCAAGCTTTGGGGGTATTCCCCCTCTACTTGCGATGTTCTCGCCTCCTTTACCAAAGCTTTTCTGGTTCACGGACCCTCTTTCCACACCTTTGTGCCTCAGTGTTCATACAAGGCCTGAAACAAGATTGCAGCTTGACACTGCTTTTCCTTTTTCTATGAAGCTGTAGTGTTTAGAGCAAGAAAAATCAAAGATCCACTGCTGTTACTTGTGCAGATTTTAGCCGTTTATTAGCTACCAACTGGCAGCTGTGAGAAAGTGGTCTGCATCTCTGGCAGTGGGCTGCTGGCTGGGATAGGCTGCATCTCTCAATAAAATGGTGGATAATAGCAAGACATTAACACTAAGGGGGAACCTGCCAGGGCCTGCCAAACCAAAAGGTCATCAAGTTTTGCCAACAAGACACCAAGTTTTGCCAACAGAATACATATATGGAAGTCTCCACACAGAAATGTAGATTGAATTTAGGAGTCAATTTGTAGCTGCAACTTAGAGCAGGGGACCCAGAGACAAAGAAACCAAGGGGATTACCCAGATGATGAGTCTCACTTCTACTGTTATTCTAGAGTGAGTAAGGAGCACATGACAGGGTTCACCCATCCCTGGAGGGACAATGCTAAGTACTTTACCATAGGTAAAACTCTCAGATTGTTAGTCCCAGGCAGAGAGAGGACTTCACCATACCTCACTACCGTCAGTCCAACAAGCACTTTAGGATAAATGCAGTGCCTGTTGTTCACAGCAACACTTCCACTGGGATTGTGTGCATAGGGCAAATAAGGAGATGTTGTCTCCTTTACAGCTGGTGAACCAGCCAGTACTAGCACAAACTCATGTGGCCAATCCATTCTGTCATCAGGGAGGAACCACCACATATTTTTTGCTGAGTAGGGACAACCCTCCAGAGAGCATAGAAGCGGGGGGGGAAAATGAGCCGAATGTCAGTACCCATCCTCATGCTTTCTGCAGAAAAAGCCTCCTGCAAAGCTCTGGGCCCTATTGCAGTGTCCTCAAGCCTACAACTGGGAGATTCTTATGCCTTAAACCCACCATAATCCACCAGAAAACAGGTGGTGGACACTGCAGTGGGGCATTAACAGCTGTTAGACTTGCAAACCACCACTGAATGAAAGAAATGGTGCCCTCACCACCACCACACCCCCGCTACCCGCCCGCCCCCGGCCAGGGGGCATTCCCCCAGGGGCATTCCCCAGCCCAGAGCACTTGACACACAGTTACTGTCTGTCTCCCTCTCTGCCTTTTTCATAAACAGCCATCCCTGTGTGTGGTGGCAGTGGGGCTCCCTGCAGCCTTTGCACAGCTGCCGGGTGCCGGAGGAAGGAGTGGGGCAGTCCTCTCCAGCTGTCAGAAGGGTAGGGTGAGAGTCGGGCAGGAGCACAGCGATCTGACGGAGGCACGTGGCCCAGATCCTGCCCACCTGCTGGGGTGCAATGCCAGCTGCAGCCTAACAAGGGCCCTATTAATCCTGCCCATGTGGTGGGTTTCTCTGCGTCCACACATGACTGAGGAGATGTCATGGAGGAGTTTTCATCTGTTTGCTAAGGGTTTCTCCACAAAGAATCATGATTTAATTGCTGTTATTATCTTCATAAAGCGGTCCAGAGTGTTTTTCCAGTGGTTATTTAAAGCTTATCTGAAAGATACTGATAGCAGTGGAATGTCTGGTTAAAACTTTAGTCCCGGTATGCCAGTGGCAGATTGTGGTAAAAATAGTAGGTCTCTTAAATCAATCATCATCTTTCTATAATTTATTGTATTGTTGTATTTTTGGATCCATGCATAGCACACAGCACATCACTATGAAAGAAATGCAGTTAGAAGCTACATGAACAGACAACAGCTGACTGAGTTACTGTTGGTCTTCTGTGGGAAAAAAAAGATACCTTGGCAAGGAATAAAAATAACACATATAATTTTTAAAAAGATCTGATGAGGAACCTTCTTGTAGAACAAAAACTCTCCAAAACACATTCCTAAAACATTTTACATGTTGTTGATGAAAAAAAATTATTTTAAAACCTCTTGATCAGTAACACCTGCAAAAATAACAGTATCGATATTATGAATGTTTGGTGGGAACAAAAAACTGTACAGGTTATCATCAGGTATATAGTGTATACATAATTTTTATAACCTGATTTGCTGTAGAGAGAAAACACAGAAGCACAGAAGTGATGAAATGCATTTTAAAAAGATGGAGGAATTTTTTATTTAATGCAAATACCTTGTTTCATCATATCGCTAGTGAGTCATGCATAAAGGCTTAGAAATCTACAGTAGGAGATGAGATATCTCAGAAAGAGATGAGCAAATAGTTGACTACAGGATAGTTGTTTTCTCTTTAAATCAACTCTGTAATTTTATTTAAAGAGATTATCAGCAAATAGGTTATTCTTACTATGAATTTATTCCTATGTTCCTAATTGCCTCAGGAATTGTTTCTGAAAACAAATTTTACACAGTGAATATACAGACTGGCTATTCCAAATGCTTAGCTACTGTGAGTTGCCAATCAAATTACATTAAAAATCATATGTATTATCTTCATTTTCTAATTCACTCCCTGATTTGAAGTCAAAATGACTATCTACTAGAGTTTTGAATCTCTCAGGTTCACTTTGGATAAAGGGATAAAATCAGGAATTAAACATCACTTTATGTCTTTTTATGTCCTTCCACACAATCACCAAAGCCCCCTGTCACTCAGCCCATTACCTGCGGTCTGATCCTCAAGCAGTGTATTCCTTTATAACTCAAACCAGGAGGAGAGGCACATCACATTTATGGACTAGTGACTTTTACCTCTTCTTCCCCCTCACATTCTTCCCAAGCCATTTGTGTTGGTGAGCACCTGTCTGCCAAGGGTATAACCTAACTCTCCTCTGACACATTTAATAACCCAAGTTCCTGTGCCAGAGCTTTAGAAGAACATTGTGAGACCTCTCTCTGCCTGTCCTGCATCATGTAGCACTCACATGTTAGTAGACTAACTCACATACTCATTTCATGGCATGAACTGACCTTGATGGTCTCCCTCTTCCACCATCCAGAAATCTCCTGAAATTCTCTTTAGTAAATGGTTTTGTGATTGCTTGAGTTTCCTTTAGCTCTTAAATAAGCTTGGAAAAGGAGCTGTTGAACATGAGACAAGGCTACACAGGGCTCTTCCAAAGATGGGCAAGTCTCTGGGTTACAAGACTGTCAGGAATGGGACAGGGCGCCTTTCCCTGCTTTTTCTGTCAATAATACAAGAGAAATCAGACTTACTGGTATGGCAACTACCAAGAAGGAGGTGGCAGTGTATGGAGTAGCAGTTGCAGTCAGTAATTACTATTTTTAGGATCCATTGCACCATTTTTAGGGTCGACCATTGTATTGCTTAGATGGCTTCTGTATTCAAGGCTTTTTAAGGCTTTTCCTCTGATTTCCTGAGCCACCCAGCTTAGCTTGGGCCTGTTTCTTTAATGTTTAGCTTTTGCTGACCTTCCTGTGACTTGTCTCCATACCCTCTTCTTTAGCAATTCAGTGTTGTCTATACTTTTCTGTACCCTGCAAAAGAACTGATGAAGGGTAACTCAAATGCCTGAGATGAAATATTTAGATACAGTTACTCGAGAGAGATGTTGGTGTGATATCTAGTGTACAGAAGAAAGTATCACAGAAATGTTTTTCCCCATAGAACAGTTTCATCACCCTGCCAAATCCTTTGAAGCCAAGAAAATGCCTATGCCACAAAACTAAGAGAGACTCATGCTATGAGAGCGTTAAATCTAGGCTTGTTGATCTACATCTTACCCCAGAATCATTCTTAACACAGGGTCCTTGTGCTTTGTCCTTGCAATGGAGTATGCTGAGGTGAAACTGGGAGGCAAGACAGCACATTAGATTAACATTACAAGAGCGGGCACATACTTTGTGAAAGATAGCACATGTACCCCACAATAACATTGGGAAGTGACTAGAAAGTTCTCTGATCCCAGACAAACTCATGGCATCCCTCCTCAAAGAGGGATTTGGAACTTAACAACACCATTACATGAAGAAAAGAGTTCTCTCTACCAAGAAATAGATTCCTCTTCTAGTACATTGAAACAATTAGGTAATGTCCATCTCCTTCCCTCCAAATTGAATCTCTCAATAGCTCAATTTCTGCTCAATTTCTCAGAAATTTCTGAGAAATTTCTTGTATTCTCAGGCATGTCAAAAGTAATTTTGCTGAGCCACCATACTCTTCAAGTACCCAAGCATCTCTAGCACCTGAGTGTTCAATGCTGCGGCTATTTCTTGACTAGTACTTGGACATGTTTCAAGTTGACATTTTAGATTGCATAACTCCTGGCACAGCGCTGCAAAGACGTCTCCTCCCATTGCATCAGAGAGTGACCCGCTGTGGCAAAGACTATTACTTCTTTGGAGACTATTGACTCAGTGGTGCCTCATCAAATTATACAGATTCCAAGGGGAGAAGAAGTAACCGCTTCGTGCTCCCGGCTCTGAACTTTTCAGGGCAACACATCTGGAGAGCCTTCATCTACATATGCGGCTCTAATGCTACATCTCCTTGGTGAACACTGTGTGTATTCAAATCTGCTAACATAGGGTGACAGACAAGTAACAATAGGAGCTACGTTGACTCGGTGCTTGTCTCATCCTAAAATAAAATACTGTGTGACGGACTAGCCACAGCTGCAAGCTTACAAAGAGAAGTCTGTGGCATCTAAGCAAAGCAGCTGAGAAGTTTAAAAAAAAAAAAAAAATCTCAGTTTCCCCCTCCCCGCTCATTTCCACACACGTTAGATCTAAGGCCAAAATCTGATGACTAAACTAGGGATACAACTAAGACTGACCTTAGTTTTGGGAGGTACTGAGCACTGGTGTTGCCCAGGGATTTACTGTTTCAAAACTGTGTTTCTTGGGGAGCATAGAGGCTCAGTCCCTTTGAAAATTGGATACATTTGAGCAGGTGCCTTAACATCACAATTTTCATGGGTCAATGTAACTTGTTCTTCTCGAAACCACTTAATTTAAGAGTAAAGACAAATGAATACTGAATAAAAATGATTTAAAAATAAACAAAATATTGGATGTCTGGTTTCTGCAGCATTAACGACACTGAATACCACTGAGAGGGCAGGAGTGGCAGGCTCTGCAGTTGCAGAACCACTTTCCCATCAATGTGGCACAGACCAAGCACTACCATGGGTAGTACTAGTAGGGAGGGCAAAAGAAGACTGATCACACTCGACAATCAGAAACCCTTTCTTGAGCAGTACCCTCACTTCTCCGGGTAGCTTAAAGATGGTGGCTTTTCTAGGTTCTGGATCCATCTGAGGCAGAGAGGGTGCCGCTGAACACAAAGGGTAAATTGCAGTCATCTACTAGCTTTTCCATCACCTCATTTTGCATGGTGCTTGTGGCAAAGGTGGCAGCAACACATAACTGCTTACCTTCAAGGGATTTGAAGAGAGTTCTTAACTGTTTAAAGAAAGTCTGAAAAATTGTAATTCTTAAATGACTTTTCAAGGCTAGTCGCTGAAGGTTATGCAGGGCTAGGTGTGAAGTTGTATAATCCTATTTTTCAAATGTCAGCAGGAAAAAATGTAAAATTCTCCTTTTGGCTTTCCCCAACCTCCGAGTAATCTGAAACAGCACAAATCGATATGTTCTTGAGACAGCATTCCATGGAAAATGTAAATTGTAATGTTATCTGATATTTAGGTTGTACAAACTTGAGCAAATTGCAGAAACTATAATCCTGTGAATCACTGCTGCGAATCTAATTGCTACCAGTCTTTTTTGTTTGTCAGCTCTGCTGTCTGCAAAGCAGTGCAAGTATGGATTACACAATTTGTACTTTTCACCACTAACACGCCCCGGTGATAAGAAACTGTAGTGTAACCAAACAGTTAATCATAAGCAAGCCCTCATAGCTGGTTTCCATCTCCTGTGTGCAGATATCCTCACCTCTCCAATGGGAGGAGGTTTGGGTGTTCACAGCCAGTACATATCTACTTTTACTTTTTAGAGCAGAAATCACTCAGGGGAGTAGACTGTTTAGGGGCTGTGATTAGAAGGAAGCTCACTAGTGCAAAAAATGGTCAAGCAGGCAACACAAACCAACAGATGCCAAACTATTTGAAGCCTGATACAGAACAAAGACCTCCCTCTTCAAATGAGGGCCAGGGCTGCAGAGCCCAGACAGAAACACATACCAGCTGGCCAGCCATGCAGAATGAAATCTCCCAAAGACCGGTTTCATCATAAGCAGCAGCTGACCGATTATGATTGACAGGATGGCTGATAAGAGGGCTCATTCCTGGGGTCTGTCCCTCCCTTGGTCTCAGTCAACATGAGCCACCACTTTCGTCATGAGAGCCTGTGGTATGTGTTTGCCTGGCACAAACTCATGTTCATGGGGAATCAGATCTATTGTTTGGTATGGTCTGCCACAAGGCAAGAAAATATTCCTGTTTCAAACTGGCAGAAACCAATGAAATCCAAACCTCCACAACCAAAGTGAGCACTGAGCAAGTCTTTAACTGCATAGAGAATGCAAGGTAGATCTGCCCTGCTTCTGCTGAGATTAAGTGGTGCTTTAACA
Organism: Neodrepanis coruscans; assembly: GCA_013400695.1. Taxonomy (NCBI): domain Eukaryota; kingdom Metazoa; phylum Chordata; class Aves; order Passeriformes; family Philepittidae; genus Neodrepanis; species Neodrepanis coruscans. The sequence goes on along the minus strand of VYZS01076428.1, from coordinate 49,626 downwards.
CATGGCCCTTACCCCACAATGATGAATGCATCTGATATCACGTCTGCATTAACATCTCCATCACTGCTGCCACAATTTTAGGCCATTCATTTGTCAGCACAAATACGGGTCTGAATAGTTGTGCCTGTACTTTATTAGTGCCTTCATAAGCCTTTTTAAGCAGACCTCTATAGACATTTTGACGGTTCAAAGAAGGAAGTCTCAGCCTGTGTGCAATACGAGAAAAGAATGCAGATGGTCCTGGGAAGAAAGGAAAGGCACAGCGTCAGAGAGGACTTTCTTGTAAGTCGAAGGACTTTGAAGAGAGAAATGCAATGAAAGCCTCTGATGTGAACTCTTCTTCAGAAGACTGGCAGGCTTCTCCAGACCCACCCAGGCTGCTGATCTGAACAGAGCACTCTGAAAAGTCCTTGCAAAGCAAGTGACAGGATAAAGGTGAATACAAGAGGAGAGAATGTCTCAGAGAGACAAATAAGTAAGGGAGGGAATATCAGCTGGAAAGTCTAATTCTATAGAACAGCTCTAATAAAATCATGAGAGTCACCCAAAGACCTCTCAGCAAACAGAAATTTCAGCATCCATATGCTTTTTGGTTTGCCTAAGTTCTGTGTACAGCCCCATGTTCACATAAAATCCATCCACTCTCCTCCTCAGAAGACCCACATCTTTTAAATGGTTCTGTAATTATATTTCTTCATAGTAGCAGACAGTTTTAGAAAGAATATGAGAAAGCCAAGGGAAAAAACTCTTCTTGGACAGTTTCCCATCCCTGTTATTGTCATTAAAAACAGGGTGCACCAAGATTACAGCTGTTTGTACTATGTGCCTGACTCAGGAAACAAACAGTTTGTTATTACAGTTATTTCAGGTAATTTAAGCCATTACTACTCTGAAACATAAAGAATTCCTATTTCGCCTTAAGTTCTTGTCTACAGAGTCAAAATGCATGTGCTAGGTTTTCATCTACAGGGTGTCCCACCTGACTCACTAGGAAATAAATCCAAACAGAGCACAGCAAAAAATTACAATAAGTTTCCTGCGTCACTTCAGATCATATTCATCAAGTGATGGTTTATGAGTGCTGCATACTGAAAACACACAGGAGCTGGGTATTATGAATTCTAAGCCACTGCCCATCATTTCCCTTTACCCCACAAGTTCCTTAAAAAAAAAAAAGCCAGATCTTTGGCTGCTGTCAATTAGCAGTGTCTCGTTCAAGCTGATGCTGAATTAAACAGGCTAAAGATATGTGCCCTGACTCAAGCAGAACAATCTCTCCCTCATAATAAAAGCAGAGAAGCTCATCTTTATTTAAATATTCAGTTCTACAAAGGCTTTAAAATCCACATGCTTACAAAGGTGGGTAATTTTGTGGGCATTGGTGTAGGACATGTACACCAGGTTAAGGGACATTTATTCAAATGGCTCCTAAGAAGAGTGTACAACACACTGGAAGGACAGGGTAGGGTAGACAGTTTCAGTAGCTACAAACTGTGGCCATGGTTTTTGTCTCTGCCTCCACATTTGAGTCTTAATTAATTAACACACCCACAAGCTGCTCTGTGGCATCCATTAATTTTTGAGATATAAAATGGAAATCGGTATACTTAAAGTCAGCATTTTTAAAATATGGCATGTTCTCGCGTCTCCGTGCAGGTGCCCATTTATCATTCGTGTATACACTCTTCCCTGTTGCCACCTTATAACCAGTTCTACTTGCAAGGCAAGGTAGCAGCTCTCAGATAATCAAGAAAGCTGTGAAGAAAAGGGTAAGGTGGGATTGTTTTCCTGTCTTTTACCTCATGATGCAAAATTTCAACCTAAAATATGGGAAAACCCTTATTAAACAAGAAGCCTGCCAACCCTAGGAACTCACTCATAAAGTGGATTATTCTGTGCAGTCACAGAGGGTTCCTAGACTACTCATTTTCACATGAGCTGATAGCTCAAGGGGATGTTCAGTGCTTGATGCCTTTGAACCTGACCTACAACCAGCCAATGTCAGTTCAAACCTGACCGTTGACAGAAAGCAAAGAAAAAAGAAAAGAGGAGAGAGGCATATTGTCACAGCCTGCCTTTGTCAAAGAAGTTTGTAGTTTGAGAGAAATCAAACCAGCAGAGCAGAAAGCTCATATGGCACTGAAGCTAAATAAATAACAC